>KK106983.1:93606-200959 GCA_000611775.1 Umbilicaria muhlenbergii
TTGACCCCCCCCTTGCAACACCCCCTTCTGAAGCGCCGCCACAGCCTTGAATGGCCTTTGTGTTGCTTGAGAGTCTTCCTCAAAGTCTTCCCCGCCCTCCGCCTCCTTCAATTCATTGTTGTCATCATTGTCTTCCTCATCATAAATGTCTGCATCAGAGAAGAGCCTTCTGTTGCTGTTTCACTCCTCAAATCTCTTTGCAGACTCTGTTTGCAGTTGGAGATTGAGGCTTCACTCTGCTTGAGCTGTTTCTTTGTCCATTCGCTGACTGGCGTGCTGTAGGCTCTCAGCGTTCAATGCTGCATTTCATTTGTCAAGTTGTTCTTCTCTCCTACTCAGTTTATCGACTGTTTGTTGAATTGCATGGCTTCAGACAGCTGACGCTCATTGTCTTGCCAGGGTAGTAATCTTTTGATTACAGTTCTTGAACTCTTTGCCTGTTAGGAGGAAGGCGGCGGAGTGGCTGGAAGGGTGGTGAGTGGGTGAAAAGGGGGTCTCAGAGGTGTTGTAGGGGTAGGGCAGGTGTATTGCATTCGTTGCAAGTCTCCTGGTACCACTGTACCCTCAAGCAGGCCTTGGGTGGCTTGGGAGCTTTGCTCCAGGCGCTACATAGCCTCTGGAGAAAGACGCTGGCCCGCGAACAGGGTTCTAGTGGCCAGCGGCAGCAAGGGGGTGCCTGTCGTGAGGCTATTCACGCTCGGCAGTCTTTGATTGTTGTACATATTGCTTTAATTCGTTCAATTGTATCTAGTCTACGTCTATAGCTACTAATAGAGTCCTTGAACTGACGTTGAATTGAGTTCCGCCATGGCTCCATAGTGGGGTCAACCCTATTCACTATTGCCTGATTCGGCCTACATAGTGCTACGTAGCTCGGATGTAGGCTACATCCGAGCTACGTAACACTAGAAGTACTGACTTTTCGTTATTAAACCTCATTGGTTGCTATTCTATATATGGCTAGCACTACACTACAAAAAAACTGCTAAACGCCCCAAATATTGATCTTTGCACTGCACCGAAACTAGTCACCCACGGCAAGGTGTTCCCAATGCGAACAGGCAATTTCGCGTCGTCTGCTCCCCACGCTTCCTTCGCCCTATGGCTTGCCCGCCAAACCCAAGAGAGCGACGGTCTCCTTGTCTACCCCAGATTATGCTTAAGATTCCCTCGTAGTCGGGTTGTCGGGAAATGAGTAGACAACAGGCCAATCATGCCGCGACATCATCGCTGGCCTAGCGCCCGCTTCTTTCAGTTCATTGTGCTTTGTTGTGGGCCATGGCCCGCTGCTATGGCCCGGCCGGCCATCTCTCCCCCCAAAGAGAGAGCTTGGCTTCACTCTCCCGCCTTTCTCTCGTGGATCTTGGTCCTTTGTTCTGTTTCCTTCTTCCTCTTTGTTTTCAAGACTCTACGATTGCTTGACTGCACATCGAATTCCGCTCCTTTATCGCGTTCAGCCGTTCTATCAAGACGTGCATCACTCCCACCGCTTCACTCTTTCAGCGGGCACTCTTTCAATCAATTAAAACAGTGCACATAGCGGGATAATATCCAAATATAATACCAGACCAGAAGATAATCAGGGCCTATATAATCGACAATGAAGGGAACTATCTTAGCAGTTGCAGCCTCTGCTCTACTTGGGTCAGCAACTGCCGGATCGCTCCACGAGGGTCGCCATGTGCATCAGGCCTTCCATGACCTGCGAAGAGCCCAACCTAGCGGCACGTCCGAAAATGCGACTTGCGGATGTACGATGTATGTGACGACATACTATGGCGAGGCAACTTGTAAGAGTTCCCTATTCAAATTCAAAATAGAAGACCTTCGAGGGAGCATTAGGGCTTCAACAAAGAAGATAATACTGATGCTTCATCCTTAGTGGTTCAACCTGGGCCGGCCACCGTTACTGTCTCTCCAACACCGGAAACCTCTTCCTCGTCCTCGTCCTCATCCTCGTCCTCATCCTCCTCTTCATCCTCCTCTTCTTCGACCTCGACCTCGAGCTCTCTCACAACCCTAACCACTACCTCCACCACCTCCGATGTATCAACCACTTCAAGCACCCACAGCACCACAAGCACCACCAGCACGCTGGCCACCTCATCCTCCTCCGCCGCAGCCCCCAAGTTCTACGAAGTGTCCTCCTCCTCCCCTACCCCTCCTCAATCCTCATCTGGAGGTCCCCCTGCCAACTCCTCACCCTCGTCTACAAGCACCTTGGCGATCCCATCGTCCTTCGCCGCAGTCCATAAATCCTACCAAGACTCCTCTGCACCCGGGCCCCCTCAATCCTCATCTGGACCATCCCCCGCCAACCCCTCACCCTCATCTTCCAGCTCCTCCGGCCCCTCGCCCTCCTCGTCCAGTTCCTCCATCTCCTCTCACCCCTCCTCCGCCCCCATCAGCTCCTCCGGCAACCAATGGTGCATGACCTACTCCCCCTACAACGCCGACTCCACCTGCAAAGACGCCCTCTCCGTCTCCGCCGACGTCCTCTCCATCGCCACCAAAGGCTTCACCTCCATCCGCCTCTACAGCCCCGACTGCAACGCCCTGCACACCGTCGGCGCCGCCGCCACAACCAACGGTCTCACCCTCGTCCTCGGCGTCTTCATCTCCGCGACCGGCCTCCCCACCGCCGCCGAGCAACTCCACGCCATCACCACCTGGGCCCGCGGCGACTACCGCGCCGTCGAAATGATCGTCATCGGCAACGAAGCCCTCTTCAACGCCTACTGCACCGCCCCCGCCCTCGCCGCCTTCATCGCCTCCGCCCGCTCCACCCTCCGCGCCGCCGGCTACTCCGGCCCCGTCACCACCACCGAACCCATCAATCTCCTGCAGCACCACGCCCCGACGCTCTGCCCCGTCCTCGACGTCCTCGCCGCCAACATCCACCCCTACTTCAACAGCGGGACCGCCGCCGCCGCCGCGGGCGCCTTCGTCGCGGCCTCGCTCGCCGACCTCGCCGCGCTGTGTCCGGGCGGGAAGGAGGCGTACAATCTGGAGACGGGGTGGCCGCGGGCGGGGATGGCGAACGGGGAGGCGGTGCCGGGGGTGGGGGAGCAGGAGGTGGCGGTTCGGGGCATTCGGGAGGCGGCGGGCGGGAGGAGCGCGTTTTTTAGTTTCGAGGACGATTTGTGGAAGGAGCCGGGGGAGGGGGGGGTGGAGAGGAGTTGGGGGTGTGGGCAGTTGTTTGGGGGGGGGAGTTAGGTGGATGGGGGGGCGGGAGGAAGGATGGGGTGAGAGCGAGAAGAACGGCGGTGGGGGGCGAGGAAAGAGGTGACGGAAGGAGGGGGGGAAGGTATGAGGGGAAGGAGAAAGGCGAGGGTGATAGAGAGCTGGCTCTTGGTATAGGAGAAGACGGGTGTTGTTTGGAGATCGCGGACGGCTATGATTGGATACTTTTTGCACAACGGTGTGAATATGATGGAATGGGTTGGGTTGGGATAGTGAGCGAGATTCCATTCGTGTGAGATACTTCATCTGTACTTTGATATCACCGTGGACTTTTGATCTGACGTAACTGCTAGTGTGCAAATGCTTTGCTTTCCGCAGTCAGCAGTGAGTGTCGTGAAGCCCCGTCTATGCTATTCGATAGCCAGCTACAATCGCTTTTGTGTCTTCTTCAGAACCTTCCCTCCCTCACATGAACTTGCTCGCCATACCCATCAAGCCGCCCATCCCTCCACCGCCTCCGCCCATCTGGCTCTTCATGTACATTTTCATCGCTGTCTCCGCGGCAGAATTGACAGCGCTCTGTTTACTAGCACCCGAGTTCTATGGCATCGAGAAGTTAGGGATACAATTAGCCACAGTCTCCCTACCAATCCACCACAGAGGAAGTCTCCAAAGAGAAAAAGAGAAAAACTCACCACATTCCCCTGCGCGCTCTGCTGATCGAACAATTTACTCGCCTGCGCCATCGCCATCCCCACAAACGCACTCTGACTATTTCCACTGCCCTGACTCCCCTGCCCCCCCTGCCCCGCCCCACCCCCCGTAAACATCTTCAACGCCTGCATCGCCGCGCCCGCGCCGACCGTCTGGCTCGAATGCTGCTGGCCCTGCCCGCCACCGCCATACATAGCCTGGTGGGCATTGACGGCCTGCTGCTCGTCGAGGTCGCCGTTTTGGCCCCCGCCGCCGCCGGTAATGTGCGAGAGGGCGGAGCTGAAGAGCGAGGAGTCGGACGAGGAGCCGGCGTGTTGTTGGGCGTGTTGCATGACGGAGTCGTTGTCCATGCCGCCGTAGTTGCCTTGGTTACCACCGCCGCCGTAGCCGCCTTGGTTGCCGCCGCCATAGCCACCTTCTTGTCGGCCGTGGTGGGAGTCGTTCCCGCCCATGCCTAGCATGCCGCCTAGCATGCCTCCCATTCCAGAGCCGCCCTGTGCGGATCCTCCTCCCCCATAGCCGCCTTGTTGGTCGCCGTAGCCGCCTTCGCCACCTTCGGGACGTCTGTGGTGGCCTTCGCCTCCATATCCGCCCTGCTGTCCGTAGTTGTCGTCGTTACGGCCTCCGCCGCCGTAGCCCTGGCCTTGTCCGCCTCCGTAGCCGCCTTGTTGCTGGCCGCCGTACTGGTCGCCTCGTCCGTAGCCGCCTTGTTGTTGGCCGTATTGGTCGTCTTGGCCGCCGTATTCTTGACCACGTCCTTCGTGGCGACGGCCTTCGCCTCCGCCGTAGTTACCGCCTTGCTGGTCGTAGTCGTTGTAAGACATGGTTGGGGACTGGCTGGATGTTTGACCGGGTGGTCAGTTGGGCCTTGAGCTTTGTTGTCTAGCTGGTATGGAGGACTGGGAAACTCGCATTGGTTGTTGTCGAAGATTGAGAAAATGTGGGATTGGAAGGGAATCGGAAAGTGGTTGATGCAAGGGAGAGGCCTGGTATATGAACGAGGGCAGGCTTGGTGGGGCAGGCGGCAGCGATGAGATCACGCCAAGACTACGGCAGCTTCCAAGTTTCAGGGTCTTGCCATTTCTTCCCCTCCACTCAGACTATTGTCCGCAGCTGGTGCAGAGCATGAAGAGCTTGCCTGAAGAGCTTGCTTGAAGAGCTTGCTTGGAGTAGGATGACGAAGCAGGAGCGACTTCATAGATCTCCCAGTCAAGATAGAGGACAGGTAGGTATTCATTAAGAGGCTCCAGCTGCTACAACCTATGACGTAGCCATGTCACGTACGAGGTCCACCCAAGTACAAGACACACTGAAGGTCCTCGTGTGCGTTTCAGGACGAGATATTCCGTGGGCGTTCTCGATCATGGATATTCCGCCGATAGGACAGCCCCATGCTTGAACATGAGCTATTTCCTCGTACATACCTTAGCTGCCATGCTCCCTTTAAGGAAGCTGGAGCACCCCAAGGGGGCCGATTGCTTATCGATCAAGACCTCGGCCCCTCACGTAAGCTCGCTCCTCCAGCATAATAAAAATCCAGCCAGCCTTGCCCTCTCGTGCCCTCTTCCTTCTAAAGCTCCAGTCTCTCTGGGATCGATCTCAGATCGATCCATAAGCCACAATAGCTACCTCACGCCTGACCCAACTTGCTTCCTCTATCGCAATGGGAGGGGGACCAGACCGCAAACCCGAGCACCTGCTCGTAATCCTGCCCTTCCCAGAACCGACGGAGATTTTCGATCGGATTAGAAAGAAGCATCCCAATATCAAAATCACGTTCCGCATGCTATTATATAGTGATACTCCTTGGGAGGCTCGGGAAGTAATCCCTAAAGGTGGGTTGGACAGGTGTCGATGCAGGACCGGATATCCGAACCGCGCCTATGAAAGCGACGGAATGCTAACATAGTATTCGTCGAGGATAGAAATATACCACGATGCTACTATTCTTGCCACCCTCTCAGCTCTTCCTCCTTCACCGGAAGATTGTCCCAACCTTCGTAAGGCTCTTTTCGATCCAGCCCCCTGCTCTCCTTCTCCAATTCAAGAACTGCTTCCACTAATTCACCACGTCTACAGATCTTATCCATGTCTTCTCCGCCGGCACGAACCACCTGGAAGACTCACCCATCTACACCTCGACCTCCATCCCCCTAACGACCTCCTCCGGCATCCACGGCCCCCAAATCTCCGAATGGGTCCTGCTCACCGCCCTCGTCCACTCGCACCACTACAACAAATTGCACGACTGGCAACGGGCGCACAAATGGGGAAAAGGTGAAGACAAAGCCGAAAACCTCCGCAGCATCCGCGACAACGTAGGCCAGCGCCTCGGCGTCCTCGGCTACGGAAGTATCGGCCGGCAAGTCGGCCGCGTAGCTAAAGCGATGGGCATGGACGTGATAGCATACACGGCCACTCCCCGAGAAACACCCGAGTCGAAAACAGACCATGGCTTCATTGTGCCGGGCACCGGCGACCCGGACGGCTCTATCCCCAGCGCATGGTACGGCGGCATGGACAAGAAGTCACTGCACAATTTCCTATCGCAAGACATCGATCAGCTGCTCATCAGCGTGCCTCTGACGAAAGAAACGAGGCACTTCCTCGGCGCCGAGGAGTTCGAGATTCTCGGCAATCGTAAGGCTTTCATCTCGAACATCAGTCGCGGCCAGATTGTCGACCAAGACGCTCTCATCTCCGCTTTGGAAGAGGGGGCCAAGGGCGACGCAAAAAGCGGACTTAGGGGCGCGGCGCTGGATGTGACGGATCCAGAGCCTTTGCCAAAGGACCATCCGCTGTGGGATGCGCCGAATTGTATCTTGACACCGCACATCAGCGGGCTGGGAACGGCGTATGTGGATCGGGCGTTTCAAGTACTGGAGGTGAATCTGGAGAGGATGGAGAAGGGGGAGAAGTTGATCAATCTTGTGGATCGGAAGAGAGGATACTGAGGGGTGTGTTGCGGGAGGAAGACCATGTGTGGGATAGAGTAGGCGAGCCTCCGATATGTTAGGATCGTCTTGGGCGTGATAGACTCAGGAGTTTAAGTAGAGCTTGGAAGGAGCCTCAATGACACCGGCTCCGCACTCTCCGTATCTTCATATTTTATCGTCAGCAGGAGATATGTAGCTTAGGCTAGCGAGATGAAATAGGATTCCTCAAGTCGAAAAACTTGCCCGGGGCGTCGCTACCTTGCGGTTGTTGGAACCACGCTGGAGCCACCGAACGATCCGGCATTCAGGCTATTGTAGAGGGGGGGTGTGTGACTGTCCGATGTAACACCGAGACAGACCACAAAGGGGAAGCAGTAAGGCACCGGGCAGAGCCACGGTACAAAACAAAAACAAGACGAACAAGAGCACCACACACACGTCAAGCCTGTCCGATGTAGCACCGAGACAGAGCAAGACCCACGAGTGTTCGATGTATCACTGAGACGACACCGCGAAAGGGAGAGAGAATGGCGCCGGGCAGAACCACAGTATAAAAACAAAAACATGAAGAACGAAGTCAAGCCTGTCCGATGTAACACCGAGACAGGACCGCGAACGCAACAAAAAGAAGGCACCGGGCTAAGCCACGGTGTACAACACCAACAAAAACGACCACAACAACAAGAACCACGAAGTCAAGCCTGTCCGATGCACCACCGAAACAGCGCAAGACCAAACGGCACGAACAGGAAAAACCAACGGGGGCACACCGGGCTAAGCCACGGTCCCACAACGGAAGAAAGAAAGAGGAAGAGAAAATGGCGATCGGGTGGGGGATTACAGTCCTGAGATTGCGGGATTTATCTGCCGCATTCACTGCCTCGACGTACGCGTACGCGCGTACGGGCTTCATTCACATCGACACTTCACGGCGCGTTGGGCAGGAATGCCTCCGGGGGGCTCCACTTCGCTAGCTTAGGCCGCAGAGGCGGTGCGCAGTTGATGGAGGGGAGTTGGATAGCTATGCCGCTCCCTACTGCTATACTTACCGCGGACGTCTCATAGCCAGGTTCAAGTACCTAGCTATGCTATTGGACGACACTGGCGAATACCGCTTCCCTGATACAGACCTACGAAGGGCAGTGGATAACTACGATAAGTGGATAAAGGGAGTTAAGGAAAACGCCGGCGTAAATGTGGATGGAAAGGAACGGATCTGCCTTCCCAAGGCAATTGACGACCTTCATGGCACTACGGCTGGTAGTTCCACGCGCGGAAGATTCAAGAAAGCTCTGGACACTGAGGAGGGGCGGACTCTGAGGAAAATGCTAAAAGATGGACCTCCTCCATCACGCATATTTTGATACAGGACCTCTCAAGTTGGGAGCGGCTCAGGCAGCTTTGAAAGTCAACTCAAAGACCGGGAAGCCTGTGCCTCATAAACGCATCAAAGAGGCGAGGAGATGTGTCAACGACGCCTTAATGAAAGCCAAGAGGCGCGAAGCTGAGGCTGCCAACCACGAATTTGAGGTATCTAGGAAGCTCCAGATGGAACGACAAGAATGGGAGAGCTGATGCGATGGCTGCGGGAAGCTTCGGCGGGGAGGATGGGGGCCATAAGGTGGGGTAAGGGGGGCCAGGCGACGGTCTAGCTGACTGGTGTTGGTGAAGTGTTGGGCAGGCAGGGTGACTGCCCCGTGGAGCTCTGATCCAACTATGCTGGCTTCGAGACGAAGTAAGTGGCACTCCCCAGCTGGGGGCCCTCTTGATGGCATACCGGGAATGGCATGATGGAGCCTCGGAGCCTCGTTTGGTAGATATGCATGCCTCGTACTATGCGTGTCATGAAATGCCCTGAGGAATCTGTAGTGGTTGTTGAGCAGCTGAAGGGATTCCCCGCGGTGAATGACAGCCACTTATCTTGTCCACACGTTTGCATCTCGACTGCTCGTTCAACTGTACCTTGGACTGAAACTATATCCAAGGGTTTGCCGAGGGGCCACCGGGCCTCAATTAGGACGCACGGGTTCGCAAAAGGTCTTCCCTGGATCGGTCTGAATGGCCGTGAGGAGATACCACCCCGCTGAACCGCATGGGTACTGCTTCGGAGCAGTAATCCGGAGTATCGACGAAGGGCTGACGGTTCGCAAACCCCCGTTCCATCAACAACTACTGCGGCTTTTTTCGCGCTTCCGAGGACCGCCCTGACCCCCATATATTAAACTTGGGGACATTCGTAAGGCTTATAGGTCAGAATGTTGAGCATGTAAAGATGATGGCTCGGGGCTCGCCAGAGCGGACTTAAGCAGTACAGAAGATACGGTGTCGTTGGCGGGGAATTTCTAGGGTAGTGCGGGATTGATGCGGGGGCATTTGGTGCATGTGGTAATCTCCTTAACTTAACATTCTTTCGATCTCGGTCCTTCCGATCTTGGTAGTGGGGTAGGGATGATGTAGTGGGGGTGTAATAGCAACCCAGGCGTTACTTATTTGTAAGAGGGACGGCAAACCTAGATCCTGTTCTCAATGACCTGGTTTAGCGAATGAGCATTGCTGGAGTGTCCGGTACAGTTGCTTTCCTTGTTCGTATCGTTCTACTCGAGTCAGCTTGCTTTGGCGAGCCCCCTAATGATATGGTTTGGTGGAAAGCCTGACCGCAGACGATTGCCTGACCGGCTGAGTGAGGACGGTTGAGTGGGCGTTGTTAAAGGCTGTGACGCCCGTGTATCAAGGTGAGGCAAGATTGTGTAAAGCAAAATGAAGGATAAAAGAAGGATAGAAGAAGGATTGAAGAATTGAAGAAGGATAGAAGAAGGATAGAATATAAATAGAAGAAGAATAGTATATGAATGAAAGAAGGATAGAGGATGGATAGAAGAAGGATTGAAGAAGAATCCGAAGAGGATTGAAGAGAAACGGTTCACAAAAGTTCATGTTTTTTCTTTTGACTTAAGCTGCATTCTCTTACATCCATTGACCTAGAACTCAAGCCCTGGCATAGACAATAGAGTCTCGCAAGCCGCCCGAACTATGTATTCCTAGTAGAGCAAGCAGCGCCCAGGATCCTCTCTCAGTCTCACAGAACCTCTGCATCACAACTCCCTTTTCACTAACGCAACAGGCGGTACATAATGAAACCTTCCAACCACGACATAATACCCGGTCGCGAAAATGAGCATCCCACCATATATGGCAATGCTCCAATTCATAGTCCTAGCAACCACGGGCGTGGCGCTAGGAAAGAAAGTAAATGCATAGATCGATAACAGGAAACACATTGACCCAACATTGATCGCAAAGCCATAGCGGCCAAGAGACCATCGCCGCGCAGGCAGAGGCTCCCCTCGGATGCGTTTCAGCAGAACACAGCCGATGGAGATGAAGTACGAGGTGAGCACAGTGACGGCGGAGAGGGAGAGGATGGCGTTGAGAGCGACAGAGGAGCCGATGTTGATCATCGAGAGAGCTATGGTGACGAGGAGGGAGACGATGACTGCGTTGAGGGGAATGTTCCAGCCGGGGGTGACCTGTCGAAATTAGACTAAACCACCAGGCAATCAGATCTCAAAAACTCACGTGTGCGAGCGTCGACGAGAACGGCACCCCTTTGTCGCGGGCAAAGGACCATAATTGCCGAGAGGCGGTGGCGATTTCGGAAATGCAGCTGGCGACGAGGGCGAGGATCACGACCAATACCATGAGATTTGTACCGGCGAGACTATTGGTTGCGTTGTGGATGATTTGGATGAAAGGGTAGCCCGTCGTGGAGGCCAGGATAGAGGTAACGTCACCAAGGGTGAAGCACAAGGTGAGGACCATTACCAAACCGAGTACGGAACTCAGAGCGACAGACCACATAATGGCTTTTGGTAGGGTTGCTCCAGCGTCTTCAACCTCTTCAGCTATCGGATGGTGTTGATTAGCATCACTATCGTCCCTGCAATCAATTACCTGTCATCACTCACACATGTGTACTGCGCAATCGAATCCCACCATAGAAACTATCGGCGTCAGCAAGCCGATCATCACTGACGTCCCAGTATCCGCCCAACCGCCGCTGTTGCGGAATTCTGTGAAAACAGCCTTTGCACTGTTCCGGGGTGATAGGACCCATAACGGGACGATTATGGCGAATAGACCGGAAATGTGAAGAATCAGAAGCAATCCCTCCACTAGTGGTAGCTTCTTGGCCAGGAAAGTGTTGAAGAGAATGCAAAAGGTAGAGATGGCAACAACAAGTAACGTTCCGTGCCAGCGTTCATATACATAGGTAGGGTCATTCAAAACTAAGAGGCCTTGGATGACGGTTCCAGCCAAGAAGGCAATACCTACAATACCCGCCTGCCATCCTGTAAAGCAAAGCCAGCCTGTTTAGGTAGATAAGATAAAGACTTTAAACGGCATGGGAACAACTTGTTACCGGTTATATAACTCAAGTACTTTTGGCATCTCCGAGGCGCGAACTCGGAAACCCAGTGGTACTGGCCCGCTGACGTGGGAGCCCTATCATTTTGTATATCAGCTGTCAGGTTGAACACATATTGGCCGAGGCCCCTACATTGATGCCATCTCGGCTACACTCGCGTAGACCAGTAAGAACCCTAGGATGATTGCAATGAAACCCCAGACCAATCCTGCAGTACCCCCATCGACCAGGGCGATACTGAGTGCTCTGTCCGTTCTGTTAGTATCCGAGGCGATTGCAACGGGCGCCCCCAAACGACACTCACGTAATAATGATTTCCCATGTGCTGATGAGGGTGCATGCGAAACCCACCAAGGAGATGAAGCGGAAGTTGCGCTGCACATTCTCAGTAAGTTGACCTTGAATATATGAATCGTCCATGGCTTTACACGCAATTCCTGCACCCTTCCCAGATTGGACATATCGCGCCTATCAGCCGCAGTGCCATGCCACCTTCCAGCCACTGGCCCCATCTCAAGGCCATCTTCCTCGTCCTTGACCACGCTGGTTTGAAGCTGGCCGATCGCTGCCTCTTTGTTCTTGTCAACAGAAGAGTCTGACATAGTAGAGGGAATGGATCGAAGGCGAACGGACAAGCAACCCAAAGTATGTGGAGGAGCAGTCTGAGGCATTTCCAGTCAAGGGTAGCCCACCATGGACCAAATTAAATGCTTGGGTTCCATGTTTCGCCGGCATCTCATGCATGCTGTTGTTGTACAAGCCTTTACCCAGTTGGATGTTCTCGCACAGGGCAGGAACCAGGCAAAGGCTGGTTGAACAGACATTGCCACCTAACTCCACTAATCAAACAGCCAGTCAGTGACAGGCTGATCCTAGTACAATAGAGCAGACGTTAAGTTACACGCGGCCAAGTTGATTCTGCGCGGCCCGATATGTTCAGAAATCCAATCAGCGAGACGTGGGGATCCTCAGACATGTACGTGAATCCTTCGGCTAACTGATGCTTGTATTCGTCAATGAACGAGAGCAGACCCTCTCAGCACACCCAATCTGGATGGAAAGGAGAACTTCTATTTGTACAAGCTTACCAAAGGCATGGAACGGAACGTATCTGATAGAGGTTCTTAAGAATGCCAAGTCACACGCGCCAGAAAACTGCGTAGTTATACAGCAGCAAAACTTGGACTCCAACCTGGACAGCCAGATACCTCACAAGTTGCCAAGATGCAAACGGGCCGCTAGAATCTATCAGTTGAAAAGATCAACGGACATAGTCCTAAGACCCCCCAAGGCTGATGTCCAAATACAGCAGTGATAGGATAGCGAGCCATGCGGGAGTCATCCTGAAGTCAACGGCCATTCCTAGACCGCTATGCGAGCGCTGCGTAAAGCGGGGAACGAGCACTGATACTCCTTGGTGTACGGAATAGTATCGTACCAGACATAGGTGGAGAAAACCAAGAATGAATCACGCTGCATATCCTCACATGCAGTGGTCAGTAGCTGGGCTGGACTCAAGAGGCAGTTGGACAATGGGAATGAATCCCAGCAGTTGGCTAATGTACGTTGCTCTTCGTGCGTTGGCTACCCATGTGATATCAGACCCTTTCCAATTCCTTGTGCAATGTGGAACAGTGATAGAGAGCAGGTCGTTCCCCCGCAACATAGCATCCATCTCTACACCATCAACCATGTCATTTCTTCTTCTGAACGTTGGCATAATAGTCCTGCTCTTGTCCCTAATCTACAAATACATTATTGTACCGACTTACATCTCTCCACTTTCCCAGATCCCCAATGCTCACTTTACTTCCCCCTTCGCAGCAACATGGATACGGTGGAAACGTCGAACCGGCTTCGAATGCCGCTCCATCTTCGCCGCCCACCAAAAACATGGCCCCATTGTCCGACTCGGCCCCAACGAACTCAGCGTTGCCTCCCTCGACGGCCTTCGCCAAATATACACCGGGGGCTTCGAGAAAGACCCATGGTACATTGATGAATTCATGAACTATGAAACCCCTAACATGGGCAGCATGCTTCAACATAAGCCACACTCGGCACAGAAACGCATGATCGCAAATGTGTACTCCAAATCTTACGTGCAAAACTCCCCAGATATGTCCACATTGTCCGCGGTGCTGCTCCGCGACAGGTTCCTGCCCCTTCTGCAACACCTAGCTAAGAACGATACCGCCGTCAATGTGCTTGAGATGTTTCAAGCTGCTGGCATGGACTTCATGTCCGCGTACCTCTTCGGCATCACCAACTCGACCAACTTCCTTTGCAACGCCCCGGCACGCCAACGATACTTCCAGCTCTACCGCACCAAAGCTCGTCATCTTCCAGGCGCAGAGAGCGCCATTCAAGAGCTTGAAGCTCTTGGCCTCTCCCTGTGTCAAGCCGCCGAGGAATTCTCTCGAGGCCCCTCCGACACACAATCATCTGACACGCCTTCCACAAACCCCGTCGTATACTCCAAACTATCCTCGCAACTCAACTCTCCCCAACAGCCCACGCAACAGAAGGACCTAATCCTCGCCTCCGAAATGTTCGACCACATGCAGGCGAGCCACGAAGGCACAGGCATCACCCTCACATACCTATTATACGAGCTATCCCGCCGCCCCACCCTCCAATCCTCTCTCCGCACCGAACTCCTCACCCTCTCCCCACCCCTCACCTACCCCCTTCTTCCCCAAAGCCCAAACACCCCCATAGAAGCCGATCCCCCCATCCACCCCTCCCCCACCGCCATCGACACCCTCCCTCTCCTCCACGCCCTCATCACCGAAACCCTCCGTCTCTACGCCCCCGCCCCCGCGCCCCAACCCCGCACCACCCCACCCGGCGGCACCACCCTCGAAGGCCACGCCAACATCCCCGCCGGCGTGCGCGTCAGCACCTCCGCATACTGCCTGCACCGCAACGCGGCCGTGTACCCCGAGCCCACAGCTTTCAAGCCCGAGCGATGGCTGCAGGGGGAGAAAGGCGCCGGGGGCAGCGAGGAGATGCGGAGGTGGTTCTGGGCCTTTGGGAGCGGGGGCCGGATGTGCTTGGGGAATCATTTCGAGATGCAGAGTAAGTGTTTCGCACATGAATAACCCGAATCCAATTGAACTGAAGTGGGATTCGGGTTGGTTTGGCGGATATGCTGACGAGGCGACTGTAGTGCTGAAGCTGCTGGTTGCGGGGATCTATACGAATTATACGACGACGATTGTTGATGATGAGGGGATAGAGCAGATGGACGCGTTTATTGCGTCGCCGGTGGGGAATAAATTGATCTTGAAGTTTCATGAGGTTCAACGGACCTAAAATTGCCTTGATTGGCTTGGGGAGTGAGTGCTCTCACTCATTCTACTTCTGAGGGGGCGTTTGTTTAGCTTAGTATTCTCATACCCATGAACGTGATTTATATCAGAGCAATATGAGCATTGGAACCGTCCGCACAGAGGTTTGACTTGATTGAAATTCAGCATGATACAAGTAGGATAGGAATATCAAGGCTAGATCCTTTCTTATCAGAATGACCACTTGCCAAAACTTCACTGCCCTGCCAAGCCAAACTCGACACAATATAGGGCGCTAAGACCGTTCCTCTCGCCCTCCCCCAACAGCTTCCACCTTCACCATCCACGACAGCAAACCCCGTCAGAGAAGTACAACAATCCCTTCTGCGGCGATCCCCATCCTGACCTTGAGTTCAACATCCAGGACATAGCAATCCCATTCAGAGCAGAGGATCCTCTCCGCCGACCAACCTATAGCTCCTCATATACCCCCTGACTTTAAGCTGGGGCTTCGATATGGATGGTCTGGTTCTCGGCGACATTCTCTCAGAGACTAAGGAGATCCCCCAATTTAAGAATTTAGAGCGGAGCGAGCGAGGTGAAGGGCATGGCTAAGTATATGAGCACCAGATGTAGGCGGGTCCGCCACGGGAGTAGCGCGGGCACTAGGTGGTGAGGAAGGCGGAGCAGGATGGGTGGTGTCAGGGCTCAGCGCCATCTTGGCAAAAGTCCTCTAGCTTCCCCTTGCGGCCTTTGGTGATCGCTTATCAAGGCCTGGTCAAGTGTTCCGGCCTTCTTCTTCCAGCGTTTGATTTTTGCTTTCGAACGTGCTTGTGCTTGCCAAAGCCGCTAAACCCTCTGCTCGCAGCCTCTGGTTGTCGCTTTTCAAGGCCTCTATCCAGGTTAGCGTGCTCTAGGCTTCTTTCTTCAACCTCCGCTCGCTCCTTTCCAAGTCCTCTATCCTCTCGTTGGCTTCGGCGGCTTCTTCTTTTAGTCTTCAGTTCTTGGCCTTGAGGTACCCTACTTCGTCAGTGGCCTGCTTCACGGCTTCCTGCCGCTCCTTCTTATCAGCTTCTAACTGCTCCTTTTCCTTCTCCACCTCTAAGACATTCTCGTGAAGCCGTTCCTTCTCTCGATTGACACTTCGAATGATGTCCTCGACCTCCGTGAGCTTTTCCTTGCAACCTCTTCTGGTCTCGTTCCGCTTTCTTCTTCTCTTCTATCTGCTCGTCGTAAAATTCTTGATCTTTCATGGCCTGCTCCTTCAATGCCGTATTCTTGCAACGCCAGTCTTCTGTAGAAATAAGATGGTCAGTGCTTAGCGATGTTATCTCTTTCTGAAGAGTGTCATTAGCAGCACGTTGTGCGTAGAGAGTGTTGGCCAGCGGGAAGAGCTTGGTTGAAGTCAAGTTCGCCTCGTTGATGCTCCAAAGCAGGGCTCCCTCAGGGGGTTCTCTGAATTCTGTTGATTTTGGCTTGCCTTGCAATCCACGACCGCTTCTGCTCTTCCAACTCCAAGTCAGCATCCTTCAATACATGTTCCAATTCTGCTACACTTTGGCCCTGCAGCTCTGCCGCAGCTCTCTAGATATTAGAACGTAACTTGTAATCATGGTCAGCGAAGCCAGCTTCGAGTACTGTGCCTCGATGAGTAGCTCCTTTGTACTCTATCTTACCTATGCCGTGAGAGGGCCACGTCTTTTGTTGCTGACCGCCAGTGGTAGAGCCTCCCGGGACAGAAACATTTGCCGAAGTTCTAGCTAGGGCACTCACTTTGAAATTAGCCAGGGCTTGCGCCATTGGCACATCCATAGCATCACGGGAACGGCCCGACGTGCTTTGCTGGTCCATGGTAGAAGTGATGGCTGTCCGATGTAGCAGCGAGACAGACCACACAGGAGAAGAGAGTGGGCACCAGGCTAGGCCACGATATAGAAAAAACGCAAAAGCAAGGCAAGGTTGAAGCACTGAATTAAGTCAGGCTTATAGGTGGCTGTCCGACGTAGCACCGGGACAGGACCACGAGAAACTCCGAGGAGATTGGTTGGGGACCGGGCAGAGCCACAGTATGAAACAAATGCAAGAACAGGAAAAGGATTATAGCACCACACTATAACAGATGTACAAGTAAGTGGCTGTCCGGTGCAACACCGAGATAGATTACACGGGAGAAGAGAATGGGCACCGGGTGAGGCCACGGTATGAAACAAACACGAATGAAACACCTTGAACCGGTCAAGAAACTGGCCTAACAAAGAAACAAAACATGTAGATGATAGAACATAGTGATAAATACATAGAGAAGAAAAGCTGGCGGCGAAATGAAAACTTCGTGCGTCGCTCCCGTCACCTCGCCATAGGGCTTACCGGGTTCGGAACCGGAAAAAGGTAAAAGCATATACCTCTTCGCCAACATCACCAAGAACCAAGGGGAGGAGCACAGAGAACCATGTCCGCGCCCAACAATTGATACTCCCGCTTCTAAAAAAGTAGTAAACCGCCGTAGGATATACAGCCTCCCAATCTCGCTTTTCTTTTCTTTTCGGTTTAAAAATAAAAAGCCAGCCACCCATGGTATCGAAACGAAAGACCGCCAGCCAGCATAAGCGCAAAAGTCCCTCCCGCACAATTATTTTTGAACGCACACAAAAAGCCCGCCCACCCACTCATCCATATACACCCCGCCCCGCCCCACCCCATCCATCACAACGACTTCTCCAACGCCACCACCTCCCGAAACGCCTCCTCGTACCTCCTCACATCCACCTGCGTCGGCTTAGGCAACGGCTTCCTCGCCAACCCGCCATACCCGAAAAAGGTCTCCAACGCGCTCTTAGTACCGACAATCCCCCCCGCAATAGCCGCCCAATCGCCCCTCGCGACAACCGCCTGCATTTGCTGCGCCTCGGCCACCTTGCCCTCGGCGTACAGATCGATGAGCTTGACGCACGCTTTGGGCGTGATGTTGCCGAGACCACAGATGACGCCCGAGCCGCCGCCGATGAGAGTCTGGAGCGTGAAATCCGCGGAGCCGCCCATGCACATGAAGCCCGAGCCCAAACGCGCGGGAGTAGCGGCGTCGGTGGCAGCGGCGATGCGGTTGAGTTTCCCCGTATTGCCGCAGGTGAGTTTGCAGCCGACGATGTTGGGGTGTTTGGAGAGCTTGTTAATGGTGTCGGAGTCGATGTCGATGCCGGCGACGGCGCCGGGGTAGTTGTAGATGAGGATGGGGAGCGGGGAGGCGGTGGCGACGTCGTGGAAGAAGTCGAGGAGGGACTCGGACGAGAAGAGCGGTTTGTAGTAGGAGGGGGGCAGGACGAGGGCGTAGTCGCCGCCGGAGAGGAGGGCTTCGTGGCAGAGCTCGATGGTCTCGCGGGTGGATTGGGTGCCGCAGCCGACGATGACGGGCAGGGAGTGGTAGCCTGCGTCGTCGAGGGCTTTACGCGTGGTTCGTGTCACCAGCTTCCTCTCGTAATGGGTGAGGTGTACGGCTTCTCCGTTTGACCCTTGCGTTGTAAGCCCGGCGACGCCCGCCTTCGCAAGCCGGACCGCATGCTTGGCGATAGTTTCGAGATCTAGGTCTTCGGTCTTGGGGTCGAAGAAGGCGACGGTGGGGACGTAGACGCCTGGGGTAAGTGGGCGAGGGGTGTTTTGGGGCTCGTCGAGTGAGGAAGCGGAAGTGCTTTCGAAAGAGTCGCTGTACTGGGATTGCGAGTAGATTGAGCCGACACCGCCGAGCTGAGAGGAAGAGTGCGGGTGCAGAGGCAAGTCACGCTGGTTGAAGGTTTCACCAGTAGGCGATGGGGTGTCACTGTGAACAGACATGGTGAGCGGTAGTACGCCTCCAGCAAGGTAAGCTTGACGGAACGGAGGGGTGATGGGTGGTCCGAAGAAGCATAAAGGACGTTGACAGGATAACGAGTTCCGTCAGGACAGCGTGAGACATGGCCATGCTTATATTCACGCATTGCTCAGCAGGTAAGAATGACGGGAGAGGTCCGAGCAACGAAAGATGGGTAGGGGCCTTTCCACGCCTGGGTGGGGGTTCCCCCGTCGTCTGCCAATCTCAATCGTTGTGGGGGACGAGTAAGGTCCCCACTTCCCACTTCCCAGGCTCCCAGGACGCGTTGTTTGACTTGTTCCCTTTGTTGGAAAATGATAGCGGGCGACATTAGATATCCCCCACCCCTGACTCGGACCTGGACCTGCACCTAGGTCTTGACATCAGCTCTCGCTCGCAGGCTGCAGGCTGCAGCTTGTACGAGTAGAGCATGTTTGGTGTCCAGTGAGGCTTGCGCATGGCTCAGGTAATGATCGGCGCCACCAGGTATGATTGGCGTGGGCCATGCTCGCCCTAGGGTAATTCTTTGGTGTTTTACCTTCAGGCATAGTGGCCTCGTGCTATGATCTATCTCGTTCTCGTCCCGATTTATAGTGGTACGAACTGGCCCCTCCGTATGGTCGCTTGCCCGTCGCCTACACTCACCTAAATACTGGACGAATGATGATCGAATCTACTGTTACACTGGCGTCCCCAGGGACTGTGACCAATGGGAGTCATGAACTCATGCCTAGGCAAGCAGGCAACCAGGAACGCGAACGGTCTGGAGGATTGCGATGGCTTGATGGCTTTCTTTCCCCTGCACCAATCCCGGCAAGTGGCATCGACGATCGGGCCTGTCAATCTTTCGCACTCAAATGCAGAAAATTCCTCCTTCTAGAATGGGAGATTGTTATGCTATAAGCTTTCCCAGCCCCCGCGTAAAGCATTGGAAACTTCGGGGGGTTTGGAGTTATGGGGGAAAAGAGAGGCTTAGAAGACCCACATATCGTCCGTGGTCCAGCCGAAAGTCGATTCCGAAGACGCGGTTTCGGAGTTACTTTTTAGCGTGGGGGTTTGCAGTTCCTCATGCTGCACGCAGCACAGCTACTTGCTGGAAGGCGGTGCGAAGGCATTCTCAGCCGTACATTCGATTGGCTATGTTGTGTGCTGGGTGTTCTAGGCGTCAGGGGCGTTTGGCTAAGGTAGGAGAAGTTTGGCTGACTAATCCCCCCACAGTTCTGGTTCGCGCCGCCTTGCTCAGAGATACCCGCAGGTTTTGCACTGGGTAGGCCGTTTGACCTCTACGTCGTGTCTAGTTGTAGGGTGTGAGTACGGGCAAAAGTTGTTACTTTCTTGGTGTGGGGGGGCGGCAGATGGCTGTGAGAGTTTGACAACAAGCTAACGACTAAGGTATTGAGGGGATGTACTCGTACCCGTACTGTCGTACATATCGAAAACCATGCCACGAGTCCCACAGTCCCACTCATTACAACTGAAGCCGGGGGGTAACGGAGTAACTGTGACGGCTCCTCCGCCGTCCGTGTCAGATCGTCAAATGTCAAGTCCAACGCTGCACTGCCAGAGCGTACAACTAGGGTTTTGAATAATGTTCCGGTGCTAGCCTGGACTATGGTGGTGCTGATTGCCACTGCGCCAATCGGGCCAGCTACTCGGCAAAATGTCATCCTTGGGAACAAATGAAGATTCTGCCTGACACCCGTGGGAGGAAGTACCCTTGTACTGAGCATTTATCTTCTGATGCACTCTAGCAGGGATTTGGCTTGGCTGATTGTGGCCTAAGGAGCCTCAATCGTCAGGCTAAAGGTCTCACGCTCATGATGCGGCACGGACCACATTTCTGTCCGACCTATCCCATAAGCTCCCCGGACTCTGACGATCTCAGCTTCATTATTGAGTCACCCATAACAACTGCAAGGTAAAGACCAAGGATTTCGTTCACATGTCACTTCAGTTCTTCATGGTTCGGAAATGGTAGCCAATGTGCCTTGCGCCGCCTGCAGCTGGACGCCTGAGCGTCAAGACTCTTGCCGTTATCACAGCCACGTGAAGCTTTTCTACGGCGTCAGTGATCGTGGGGTGTCCTTGGGTTCACAGTACATCCTCAAGGAACGGTTCAGCAGCCCGCCGAACTTTGAAGCGGAAAACCTCCGATTCCTAAGGGAGAAGACCTCGATTCCGATCTCTACTCTTGTTGAGGATTGGACGGAGGACGACGGCCACTGTTTCATGCTCACAACACGGATCCAGGGCGAACCTCTCAATGCGGTGTGGCCGGTTCTGCCCGCAGCCGATAGAGAACGCATCGCTGAGCAGACGGCTGAAGACCTCTTCTAGCTTCGCGGACTTCATTCACCACAGATGCAGAGCCTCAACGGGCAACCGCTATATTGTGGTTCTCTGTTCGCGGATGGCTACGGCGTTCCCCGCGGTCCCCTTTCCTCGGACGATGAGCTCTGGGAAGAGATGGCCAAGTCGTTGAAGGATGTTGGAATTCGCCCTATGACCTATTAGGACTAGTGTCAGTGGTACAAGTAGCGAGCTGCCCACATAGAAAATCCACAGCCGTTTCACATCACAACAAAGGAGGTACCAGAGGAGATTCGTTAACGCTCACGACAAGGCATGCCCTCGGCGGCCCCATTTACCTTCACGCGCGCGGACCTGACGAATGTGAAGATTATGGTCATGGATAAAAACCTCGCCGGTAATCTCGATTGGGAAGCTAGTGGCTACTACCCCATGTGGTGGGAGTTTACTTGCGCAGGAATTGGCTTGGGGCAAGAAGACCATGAATGCAAGAGTCCCCCACGAAAGTATATGCATGATCACCCCCCGGCACGCGAATTCTGGCGAATGTTTCACTATCTTCGCAAGTATCATGATCTGGACGAAGAGGGAGAAGCTACTACAGGCGTTACTTGAAGACTAGGTCTCCTTTGGTATCATGATGCACTTTGCAAACGCCACGAAAGGGAACCTGGTAGACCCTGGTTCCACCATATCATCGACAAGGTCCAGGGCATGTAGGAAATGAGCCGGATCTGCACCTTCGAAGCGAAGGCAACTAGGTACTCTCGCTACCTCTACTCTGGACAACGGGCGAGGCCTTCTTTCCTAAGGTACAGTAGGCCACTATTCCAACAAGGCGCAGGCGCTTGAAACGCGAGCTAATCCTCGCTACTTCACAACGACGTACTCCGGAGTTACAGCATGTGCAAGTAGAGATGCTTAGGTGGCAAGCAATGCAGCACTCCGCGATAGAGACGATGTAGATTTCAAGGTTGCCCCTACGGGCCCACATCAGTGGGAAATGCCTCACCATGTTTTGCTAATATGGTGATGTAGCTTTAGACGATGTCGATTTTCATTAGATGATAGAGCATACTCCGAGTAAGACGACCCAGTTACAACCCCATGTTACTACCGGAGCAAAACACTTGCTCGTACTCCGCTCGTACTCGTACGTAAAAAGTGGCACATGCATCGGCTTTCTTTCCGCACTCATCGACCAATTTTTCGTCGGCAAGGCAGGCTGAATGTAACTACCTCCCTTGAATAACTTCCATTCATCCAGGCCTTATCCGCACCTCCATGTCCCCCTCATGTGAAAATGCCCAAGTGGGAAACCAAGACGTCAGTGCGCGCGAGCGAGCGGGCACGAGCGCTTCGGCCCTTCCCCACGAGACGACGACAATCGAAACCCGCACGTCCCAACTTCGCGTTCTCGTACCCCCAATGTATCGGCCATCTGACACCGATGTCAAAGCGCTGGTAGCCCGGTAGGTACATTGTCAAAGCCGGCTGATCATGATCGACTCTACCTCACCTACCTTACCCCGCAATATGTACGAAAGGCAGGTGCCAAGGGGAACGGAATTGATCGCTCGGGTGCAGTACCGCACCTAAGGTAGCGAAGCCGATCCAAGCAAATACGCCTCGCCCCGCCCGCCCTCGTCGGATGCTCCGTCCCCGACTGTGCCGACGACAAACCCGAACCCTGAAGCCGCGCACAGACGCAACCGTGATCCTCGACAAACGCTGAACAGGGTCTTCGATCCTCAAGCCACACCGCCAAGCCAGCCGATCTCCCACCAACCGACTCCCTCACCTACTCCTCCCCAAGCCCTTCTTCAGCCTTTTCGCTTCCGCATCCCCAATCTCCTGCGCATATACTTCGGCCGCCGTATCCCCCTTCCTCTTGGCCGAGACCCGTTTGCCAGACTTGACGCTGACGGTCAGACTTTTGCCACCGGTTGCTTGGACCTGTTGTGCGGTTGCGGCGGCGGCGGCGCGTTTGATCTGGGATTCGGCGTCGGCCCAGTCGGCGGTACCGGTTGCGATTTCGAACCTGCAGTCACATGTCAGTTTGCGTTTTTTTGCGCCACCCGACACATAGACTCGGATTGTGGACTTACCGGTCCAAGGGCAGAGCATCGATGAGGGCCCTCTGTTTCTCTTTCAGCTCTTTGTCCACGTCTTCGCCTCCCTCTCTCAGCTCGTCGTCCAGATCCTTTTCTAGAGCCACGAACCTCCCCGTTTCTCCCTTTGTCTTCTCTTCGGCGTCATCCTGGTCCATGGTCGTTGGTTCGCGAGCAGGTATCCCTTCTGCCACTGCCCCTTCTACCAAGGCCCGGAAATGGCTCGATACCTTCCTCACTATCTTGACAAACATAGCCAAAAGCTGACTCGCTGGCAATCCAAGCTCTTTTTCTACGTCTTCCAAGACCTTGCGCTGCAGCCCGACCGCCAGCAAAATAGAGGACTGAACGCCAGAGAGCTTGATGGCGGGTTTGAGACGGCCTGTAAAGTATAGTAGTGCAATTGAAGGCACCATGTCGAGAATGACGTGGTAATCCAACATGTTGTTTGCGTAGCTATCCAGACGCTTCAAGTCGAATGGCGAGAACTGAGTGTCCAGTTCCGACTTGGTAAGTGGTCTCACTGGAGACGACATGTCAAGCTTCGAACCCGAGTTGGCGGACTCGTCAATGCTGAGAGCCAGGACGGAGGGGAAGGAGCGGAATTGGTAGGAGAGGAGAGATAGGAAGCGTTTATGGAAATCACGGGCGAAGGCGCCGAGCCAGGCACTGTCGTTTGTACTGACGCCGTTGGATAGTGTGCGCAGCATAACGCATGTATGCTCGCCTGTCAAGTCGTTGGGGGTTTGACGAAGGTAGACAGGGGCGAAGGAAGCGCGTTTCCAGAACCTGTGAAGGGCGGAGGTGAGGCCAAAGCTAACGCCAATGTAGTCAAGGGGTTGTGGTCGCCGTTCGGAAAGTTTGGAGAAGAGTGGCGGCATACTGTGTATATCGCGGACTTTAATGTTGTCGGAGAGCAGAGTCGAGTTTTCTAACTCAGCGTCTCTGACGCGCACCATTGAGTCTGCTTGGGTGTTTTCGTTTTCAGAGAGACTGGCGAATTTGCCTTCGTAGAAATCTGTCAAGAGGCCGAGTGCACGACTGCCGTAACCCATGCTGATATAGTCAGGGTTGGTAGCAATGCGGACCACGCGTGCTCCAGAGAGACCACCAAAGTCCTCGTCCTGGAATTGCTGGCTCACCAGCCATGGGATAAGATCACCACCGGCGCGCTGGCCCCTGCTGAGGCTATTGAGCACGCTTTGCTTGCTGATCTGACCCTCCAATGCGACCTGCACTACGCACAGAGGCTCTGGTAATCGGGGACTGTCGTCATCTACCGGAGGAACAAGGACGAAAAGCTGGTGCGCAGGAGCATCGCTCATGAGTTGGAGGTCGTTTGGCGAATTCTTGTAGTGGCTTGCCACATACAGAGCCATCATTTGCTGCAAGAACTTCTCAGAGACTGGATGGAAAGAGAACAGCGTATCTCTGTTCACATGCAGGAGCTGGCATTCGGAAGGGTGAGGGCAGCCTTGCGTGTTCAGTTTCGATCGAGGTAAAGTGGCATCCAAGCAGAGCAGTCTGTTAAGCCACTTCTCCACCGCGTCGCCTTGCGCATATCGTATAGGCTCTGATAGTGTGATTTCTCGTAGAGTTCGCCCTCCTGCATATGCCTGATCACCATTCCGTGCCGGTTTGCCACTTGATCGATCAGCTACATCACCATCACCAGCCCCGTTGGTCTTGGTAACGCCTCTTGATTGCTCGCGGAGTTGTTGAATCAACTTCAGTGACAGCGATCGACCCGTGCCCTCATATCCATTGATGGTTGATGCCATGAACACCAAGTACGGGCCCATCAATTTTCTTACGAGCGGAAGAGGTATAGCTGCCGCTTCGTCAATAACAAGTAGCTCTGCTTGGCCCAGCGTATAAGCGTCTTGTGGTTGGATGTACTGAATGGTTTGCCTGTGCTGACGGTGAACATTGACTCGTACAATCGCTTTGTTGAAATCTGGATTGGTTGATTGAATAATTGTGTAATCAACATGGTCCAAGTAATTGAGGGCATCAAAGCCTTTGAAGACAAACTCAAACAAGGTTTTCAGATTCTCAGGACTAGGTGAGGTGATGAAAATATTGCTATATCCATGTGCAATAGCAGCAGCGATTGCAACGCCCAGAGCCGCGGACTTGCCCCTCCCACGAGCGGCAGTCAAGGCGACCGTGCTTCGTAATGTCTTCTCCGCTATTGCGTCAACGAATGTCAGGAGTGCTTTTGCTTGATCCACTGTTTTTGCCAGTGTCACGAGGGAGCCCACGGGTTGAGAATCTACTAGGCTTTCCTTGATTCCATCAAGCTCTTTCCTTGCCTTTGACTTCCCCTCGTCATCTGGGTCTGGTGGTGGTAATTGCTTGACGCTCTTTCCTCCGGAGATGGGTAGGACGTTGAGCTCATCGTCGATTACCAGACATGATTCACAGCTCCCTAGGGACAAGATAAAACGTTCGTTAAAGCGTGCGGTCACATCATCGTGTGCTTCGGTTCGATATCTCGAATGTATGTCCATAGATAGAGTGTATAGTTGTTTCAAGCTGGTCATTCCCTTTAGTAATAGCAGAACCAGTCCTCCACCTTCCACAGTCTCGATTGTCCGCGCCAATAGGTTCGGGGTGATGGCCTCAAAATCCTGTAGTATGCACATCCCAAAGGTATTACCAAGGATCTTCTCAGTTTCCTTGTAGTAAACATAACGTATGTTGTGTAGCGTGACAAACAGTTCAAAAGGATCCTCCGTATTAGGTTCTCGGATTCCCCGTTTGATCTCCTTTTTGATTTTATTCTCACGTTTCTTGCGGTGGCTTGTGAAACCCAAGAGGTCCTTTTTGTAAGCCCAGAGTACCGACTTGTTCTGCTTGATGTCGACGCTCGACATTATATAGTGTAGGTGAACGATGACATCCTTTGCTCGGTCTCCCACCACAACAATGAAGCTTCGCTTTTTCTCCTGCACGCCATTGCGGATGAGAGCTGGGATGCGCGAGTCACTACATCTGTGTCAGAGGAAGCTAGACAGGAGGTCTGAAGGTGGACATACATAGCTTTCCTAGGCATCCTCCTTCTTTCAATACCTCAAGGGTCTTCTGTGTGTACTTCGCTGAATTCGTATTGAGGATGGGCCTTATGGATCCAGGATCATCCTTGCAATCTTCTCGCTTTAGATGCGCCACAACAAGAGATTCAGTCTGGCTCGAATAGTAGCACTTCAGATGGTGGTGCCTGGGGTTCAGATAGCTGCTTCAGTCGTTGCTGCCGATTCGTGAACTTTTTTTGGATGTAATAAATTCTTAGCGCCGCTAACCCCCCGCATAACTCATAAGTGGATGCGCATTGCATGTGGATGCGCACGGTGTAGCATGGATGGCGATGATGATGATGGTCTGGCCGGCGAGGACAGCTCGACTTTAGGTTATTTGTTTGTGATAGCTACAAGCTTCCTGTCGTCTCTTCTGCGCAGTGGTGACCATGTTAAGGTCATAGTCCTCGATAAACCTTGGCTTGAGAGGATCTGCTGATAGCCACCTTAGCCCAAGGAGCGCCACTCTCGTGTATATGCTCGTTCCAGATTTGTGGACAAGGAGAGGTTGATTGGACTTGGGTACGCAGGACTCGTTTCAATTGTAATACGTGAAGCTGACGCTGCTACAAGGGGACTTTTTATCACAGTGTCCGCCGTCTACCTAACTTATGAGCGATCATTCGTGTTTGGTACAGTTTCATCAGCTCTCCTATAGTTGCCTTATTCCTCAGGCTGATTGCTACCAGATAGGCCGATCCAGTCTTCGATTGTGAGTCTGACTGTCGCCGGGCTATGTATCTCTCTCCTCCATGTCTTCGCCCCGAAACTATTGCTCTCCGGCGCGAGACCTCAAGGATACTCGGCCTTGCCTCTGGATGATCGACGTCGGCCGCACCTATCAAGAGAGCCATCGCCTGAGACTGAGAATGGCGCCAAACCTTTGGGCCCTTTGTTACGGCGATTCTTACTCGCCAGCGCCGTCGGTGGCGTCTGTCTTCGCGTTGAAGTCTTCAGGCAGATGGTAGGATATAGACAATGCGCGTCACCGGGCGTGGAGGCAGGTGCACTACGAAATCGCACGGTTTTCCAGCCTGGCTAATACAACATCCAGTCCTTCGCGGTGATTCTTTTGGCTTGTTACGAATATTGGCGGATTCAACGGCCACCCAAAAACAATGCTAAACACCCCACCGAAAACGGCTATGGAGCATTGTTACGTCGTCTTGTCGCTTATGAGCCCATAAAACATGCTTTGCCTACAGTGCTGCTCTATAGTGCATGTGTTCTTACAACTTCGTTCGGCTCTGCGGAACGGTCAACGTATATCTGTCCAGTAGCCCTGAACGAGAGGAAGCTGGCGCTGTTGTTGCAGTACTTGGGGGTGTTCTTGGATAGCTTTGTTCTGACCGCCGTTGCGGAGCTTACTGGGCAACAGAGGAAAGAGTCGACCACAAGAGGCCGGAACGCTCCGCTGGTAGTGGGCATTATATTCTTGGTACGGTTCCCATGCACAACGACAAGAAGTTGTACATTTCACTGATTGGCCATAGTTCTCGGCCACAGTTCTATCGTTTGCAGGAGTCATTGTCTACCTCACGAAGCCGGAGTGCAGAAGCTGGATTCTTAATGTCGATGAAACATACCTACGAGATCTGGCCAAACAGACAGTTTTATTTACAGCTTTATCGGTTTGCGCGTTAAAAGTAGTGAGTACAGTACGCAAAGCCCCTGAATGGTTGAAGCTAAGTAGTGGCAGTTCAGTTCCACCGGTTCTCTTGACCTTGTCATAATGGTTCTGTTTCTCTACACATATTCATCCGGATTCGAAAATGCATGGACGAACCGTTCGCCTTACTACCCAGCTTTCCCAGTCTGGAATGCGACATCTCTTGTACTCTTATTCTCTGGAACTATCATGTTCCTCGGTGCTAGGACGGCTTCAGACTGTCAAAGATCCTTGCAGACGCCGCGTCCATTTCCTCAAATACCCTCGTGGCTGTGCACGTTGTTAATTATTCTTTTCTCGGTCCCAATTTTTCTGGATATATCGCGGACTAACGTACTTAGCACACACCCGATAGATACATTAATGGAGGAAGCTCATGAGCAACACCAGGCATGGGTAAAGCAAGCTTCGACGAGCAAGACCCTAGGACATGCTACTGATGAGTACCGTCGACGTTACAAGCGCCATCCACCTCCAAAATTCGACGAATGGTACAATTATGCTACATCGAGGTCTTCACTGGTTATCGACGATTATGATAGCATCTATGAGGATCTACTCCCGTTCTGGGCGAGCGATCCACTAACTCTTCGAACTCGGACTCGTGAAATGATCCTTGATCGTTGGAATGAGATCGCTGAAGTGAGCATCCGTGATGGCAAAGCAGAGATTGGACCCAATGTTCTTCTAACTCATCGATGGATGCTGGATGGAGTCTTGGCGATGCTCAACAACTTTGTCAAGTGGATTCCGGATATGGATCTTGCATTCAACATCAACGACGAATCAAGGGTAGCCATACCCTACGAAAGTCTAGAGACTCTAAAGGCTATAGGAGAAAGAGCAGGAAGACTAGACTGGGGCAAATACAACGAATGGAGTTCCAACAGAGCCGACACCTGGCGCCCCATCGACGAAACAATCTTCGTTCAAAGCCGCTTCGAAGACCACTCCTTCCACAACACCTTCTCCACCTACGGCTCCATCGCCTGCCCCCCCTCCTCCCCAGCCCGCCGCACCCGCACCTGGGACCCCCGCACCCACTGCACAACCTGCACGACCCCCCATTCCCTCGGCCCCTTCCTCCGCAACTGGACCCTCGCCGCCTCCCCCTGCCATCAACCCGACCTCGCCAACCTCCACGGCTTCTACCTCTCCCCCGCCGCCTTCAAGACCACGCACGACGCCCTCCCCGTCTTCTCGCAAAGCAAAGCCCACGGCTACGCCGACATCCTCTACCCCTCCCCCTGGAACTACATGGACAAAGTACAATACGCCCCCTCCGACTCCTCGGGCGCCCACCCCGACCCGCCCTTCGCCGACAAAGAAAACTCCCTCTTCTGGCGCGGCGCCACCTCCGAAGGCGTCTCCGCCACCGGCACCTGGAAGGGAATGGCCCGTCAACGCCTCGTGCACCTCGCGAACAACAGCACCGACCCCGTGTCCGTGCTGCTCCCCTCCCCGCCTACCGCCCCTATAACCCCCACCACGAAATACGCCTTCCAGCACCTCACCCCGGCCCAGCTCCGCGGCCTAGGCCTCCACGCCGACGTCCGCATCGTGGACAAGATCGCCCGCTGCGGGGGCGACGACTGCGATGCCCAGCAGCGGGAGTTTGGATTAGTCGGGCCTAGTGATTTTCAGGACCATTGGCGGTATCGATATCTGATGGATCTGGACGGGGCGGGGTTCAGCGGGCGGTTTCTGCCGTTTTTGGAGAGTCGGAGCTTGCCGTTCAAGGCGGCGTTGTTTAGGGAGTGGTGGGACACAAGGGTGGCGGCGTGGGTGCATTTCGTGCCGGTGGATGTGAGGTTGGGGGGGTGGTGGAGTTTGTTGGCTTATTTTGCGGGGGTGGGGGTGGGGGGTGGGAGTGGAGATGGGAAGGGCAGGGGGAGGGTCAAAGAGGGAGAGGCGATTGCGGAACGGGGGCGGGAGTGGGCGGGGAGGGTGCTGAGGAAGGAGGATATGGAGGTTTATTTCTTTAGGCTGTTGTTGGAGTGGGGGCGCTTGACGGATGAGAGGAGGGATGAGATTGGGTTTCAGATATGAGCCGGGGGGGTGAATTGGGTTGGGCGGAGGTTGGGGAGGTTAGAATTCTTGGTTTTTAGGAGTTAGATTGCCTAGTTTTTAGGGAGTTAGATGCTAGATTTTCAGGGTGAGGGGGAGTATACATGAATGTCTTATTTTCAGGGGGAGATTGCACGTGAAGTTTTGTTTATAGAGGGAGATGTACATGAAGTCTTATTTTTGGGGGAGATGTACATCAGGCTTGTTTGGAAGAAGACGCTCTCCGCCCGCCTTGACCTGTTTCGCGTGCTCCGTGATCGTCGATTGAAGCCTCAGCCTTCGAGGATGGAAATAAGCTTCCAGGACCAGCGCGACGGGCTGTTTCAGACCGCCGCGTTTGGGCATCAAGATAGAAGGCATGTTTCTGCAGATACTCAGGGGTTTGTGGTTTTGAAATTTTAAGATGTTGACGTAAAGATAGAGCTAGGGGCGATTATTATCTCCTAACTTGGTGGGATGATGAGACGTGGGAGATCCAAGCCCCACCCCTTTTGGTGTAAGAAGGATTACTGTACTCGCGGTGTTGCTTATGCACCACATCTTAGCTTCACTATCTACATTACCTTACTGCAGCAATCCAGGGTGCTCTAAGACCATGGAGTGCAACATTCAAAGTGCGTCAAGGACAAGAACTGGAGCTAACGGAATGCTAAACCCCATTGATGACACTCATACAGCTTCATAAGCAAATTGATCGACCTGTTGAGATATTTGCATGCAGATGCCATGCTACTACTCTACCCCGCCCGCCTCGTGTTCCAAAAGCGTGTGCACCGTGGAGAGTACACCATTTGCTAGATAGAGCCTAGAGGTGCTGAGAAGAAAGGTACCTCGGATGCTCCGTCAGCCGGAAGATTCTCCGTATCTGCGCCCATGTTGATACCGGCTAAACCTGACACGGCACAGTCCTAGCGATGGAAGTGTCCTCCTAGACTCATTTGACATCCCCTGATATTGGTCCTAGACTCTTAGTCTGCTCCTATATCCCCTGACGTTCCCTGGTATTGGACGTGGACGATGTTACGCCGTCCCAGCACACCGTTCCAGCGTCCCGTCGCGTGGACTAGTATCGAGCCCGTGCTCTAACTAATTTCCCATCCGCAACTGCTGGTCCCGCCGTTCGGTCCCACAACCTCGTGCTCTCAGCTATGGGATGCTGACAGATTCAATCACCCCTGCATCTTATGTTTCCAATCATGATCGCCCCCAACTCCAAGACCTCTGTTGAGTCAGCTTATCCCGTCTAAAGCTGCCGTTGGCCCTGCTGCCGCGGCCCGCTTTGTTTCATTATTGACAGGTCTCGAGCATCTTCCTCAGAACGCCCATCAGAGTTGAGTTTTCCAAGGCGGCAGCGACCCTCTCCTTATCGCCCAATTGCTTGTTGACTTGGTCGCCCGTACTATGCGTGCCCTCCTTAATCCTCACATCCACTCGAAACCGTGGTGGGAGTGCTTGCTCAAGACGCACGCGCACACCTAGCCCGATCACAGTTGCCAAGCTGCAATGCGTTATCGTGGGCGTGATTTCAACTAGAACGGTTCGCAGTGGTGAGGAGGAGTTCGGGGAAAGCGGGGCGATGTGGATGTCTGGCAGGTTGACTACTGCAAGAGAGCCGAGGGAGAGCGGATGTTCAGGGTCGGAGATGGTGGAAATGAGGTCTGTGAAGGGACTCGCAGCTTTAGCGGATGTGGCGCAAGGTGTTTAGCAGCACGATAGGCTTGAAAATCTCTAATTCGCCATCCTCAATAACGCAGTAGTGCCTTCAAATTTGCTTACCGTAAATCTCCTGCTCATCAATTGGCTCCGCACTTGAGTCATCCTCGCTGTCAGATTCGGAAGATGAGCCTGATGCCGCGGCGAATGGATCGGTGAGGTACGACGATGATGGGACGGTACTCGAGAAAAGGCCCAGGGTGGTCTTGTGGGAGCTTTGGGAAGAGGTGCGTTGACGTCTAGTGGGAAGGTCGGAGGCGTTGCGGATGGTGGGGTTGGCGTTGAGGATTTCGGACATTGTGCGTGATGTCCACCCGATAGGACGAAGGGGAGTCTCTGTGCCTACTCTGGATTGTTCACCGCAGTCGAGAGTTTGTCCAAGTGTTAAAATTAGAAGGTGGGCTTTCTGGAGTTCTCTTTGACACGAGTACGTTAATATGTGAGAGTGGTTACGTTGAAAAGGCTAGTCGTGTCCCGCCAACTACCTGGTAGACCTTTATCTGTTCCACTTACACTTACAAACTTTTATCTCGTACTACTCCGCAATCGGGGGGCACCATCAAATCTTTCTAGACCCCAGCGTCGCACCATCAAACTTAAGCCGCACTTTCAAAGGGAATGCTACTCTGTGCAAGGTATTTTGAATCTCCTCACTTTTCACAGTGGGAAGAAAGTTTCGAAGTGGATCTCAGAAGAAAAGCCAGTATATCCATCGATCCCATCATCGGCATTCTTGGCTTTACGGGGTAAGGGTGTGCTTTTCCTGATTCCCCAGATCTCTTTTGCTCAAAGTTGCCACTTGGTGTCATGCCTGGGCGTTTATCGTTTCGAAAGTGTGGGACTCGTCGGTGTCCCCGGTGATGACCAACGTACGATGCTTGAAAATTCTTCAACTATGAGTACACCATCCTGTCAATGCGTTGTTTGACTTGAGCTTGGCTAGAGTCTGTACAACCCAAAGACAAGTCAAGCGAACGATTCTTGTTGTTCACCAGAGTTACCAGTGGCGGCGCGGAGGTCGCTATTGATTCAAAGTGCAACCGCGACGGCTTCCACGCAATGCACGCGAGGAAAATAAGCAGCAAGGATCCTTCACACACAGTGCGTCATTGTCCGACCTACCAGAGCTAAGCAAGCAAGGATATCAAGGTATGAGTTTTAATGGTGATAGTCGGTTTTGGCCACTTTGCCCCCAAAGACGCCCACGGTTGGTCATGATCTGATAATCTCTGGCGTTGGTGGCTGCTGGGAGAATATTTCTGGAAGGCGCAAGCCGAGCCTTCTCGAAGAAAAGATTCTGCCTTACGGGATTCGGGAGATAACGCAGGAGCAACGGTCCACTGCAGACTGCAATGCTGCTGGGCGGGCTGAGCCGCCCGGCGTGACGCGTGAGTGATTCCTATTCCGGGATGCAGAAATGCGTGCCAATACAGACACGCCCTTCCCGAATTCTCGCCGATTACTTGCGTGCAAGGGTTGCTGGGTCAGGGGTAAGATGCGTAATCGTGTGCACCACTAGGTTCTTCGGGCAGGGCAGATTCTTCCATGGTGGAGACGTGAGGGCGACAGACCTTTGACACTTGGTGTTGCCGCGAGTAGCCGTTGGAACCGAAGCCGAGGCCAAGGCAGTGCTAGACATGGGGGGCAAATGGCAAAGCAGTGGCAGATGGCGAATTCAAGAGACGAGAACTTTTGCTTTCGCTTCCCCGTGCCAGACTTGCCAGTCGAATATATCAGTCCGAGTACGTGCGCCTCGAGATAAACGAAGCAAGGAGGTAGCAGTATGCCTACGGTTTGCCTCGTTTCGCTGCAAGGCCGCACGCGAGGAGAAAGAATAGTATATTTCTTGCATGGATCGAGTAACCTTGATCGGTCCCATCTTGCAGTTGCAGACATGATTTGATGAGGATTCCGAGGCATCGCTGGCCAGCGGAAGTTAGGACTCAGGACTCAGCAGCGCAGTACTCTCCAGCCTCTGCCTCGCCCTCGTACAACTACGTTGTAGACTGTCGTAGTGTGACCAACGATCAACTGACGGCGAGAGTGATCCTGGTCCGTGGTCCGGCTAGGTCCTATCGTTCCCATGGTTTGAACGTCTCCCTAACTTCCCTCACCGCGCTCTGTGTGGCCACACTCTAACTGCGAAAGGCATCGGTCGATCGACGATCAGCCACCAGGCATCAGACATCAGACATCATTCGCAGGGGCCATGTCCTGCGACTCCTTCCCTTGAATCACAGTTGCATGCAGATTGCAGATTGCAGGCTCTGGTGCTAAGGCAAGGTTGCTAAGGATTTTAACCGTCTTTTTACTGTCACCGTTGCAACTCGCATGGACTTGCGTCGCACTCGTGTCGCCCTTCGGCTTGAGCGTCCTATGGCTTGTCGCACCATGCCACCCTCATCCATCCACAGCTGCTCGCACCCATGCCGACCGTGACGGTCGATTAGCGTACCACGTCTGCGGTACAGTAGTGTAGAGCGGCCCTTTCGGTGGCCATGCCAAATACTAATGTCCAGCTCTCCAATCGCACTCGCTGAACGCAGGCCCTTCCACCTCCCTTCGCACGTATCAGGCCCCAGGGCGCCCATGTCGCCAATGCCTCGAAAATGGGCCTAAAGGGAGTCTCGTGCTATCGTACACGTTTGCCCGAATAAAGGACTGGACGAGTCCAAGAAGACCGAACAAGAACAAGAATCCGAATTCGACGCGAAGGAGAAAATATCAATGTGAGCATGAGCATGAACGGTGATCGCGGACGCCTGCATATCAACCGTTAGATCTTAGGCAGGCTTCGAATACGGCCTGACTTTTGACTTCTACCCCGCGCGCCACACCGACACATGGGCTTTCATCCTCGGCCTGCCCCCTACACGAATCACCCGAGTCACCGTATACGGCACCCCCAACTCACCCTCACCCTCACACCCACCGAACAGGAAGACGCGGAAAGGAAAGGAACAGACAAAACAGAAAAGGCGCATGACTTCGACCAGGTAGCCATTACTGCTTCGGGAACAGGAAGTGATCGCGGCCGGGACATTTCTGCCCCAGGGGCAAGCTCAAGCACTGCCCAAGCCTTTTCTCGAATCCACTTCCCGCTGATTCGCAACCTGAGCGAGGCCCTATCACAACGGCAAGCCAACTAGTACCAGACCGGCCGAACCCACCCCGGCCTCACGCCTCAACTTGCGCTGCCCTCTCCTACATACAGACTTCGTCTGTTATTCGACAGTCGCATCAAGGATTAGCACCAGCGCGTGGACAACACCTTTTCCCAAACAAGAGCCCAGTCCAGCATACCTAATATTGTGACGGGATACCATCGACTGCACCCAGTGATCATCGCATACTGCTTCCTCGATTAAGATCATCGCCATCGTTTCACCTCCACATCGCCGCCGCGCGGCACCTTTGTCTCCACTTTGTTTGCTCTACTGGCCGTCCTCGTCTCTTGCCACTGTTTCGTGTATTGAAGCTTCTTATCCCGAGATTACCTGTCTATTTACGCTCCGGATCCTCATTATTCCGTGCAGCATTTAGATACTTTAGCTATCTGGAAGACCTCGGGTTTTCGCAGCAAGGATACTCGTCGATGAACCTGCCTAGGGGTTCGAATCTCCATCTTCAGGAGGCTCCATCAACGTGCTACAATATCCAGGAAAATTAAAAACAAACGGTGCTCCTATGCTACCCGCTTCTCTACAACAAGTCGCATTCACACGGCGACCTAAGGATTCCTCCCCGGGAATCCATTGCTGACGTAGCACTCTGCTACAAGCATCCCGTGCTTCCGTGTTGACTTGGTGGAACTTCCGACACCGACGGCACGGCGAAAACTACTATCGGTTTTGTAACTGCGAATCTGCTGCCATAGCATACCAAAATGCAGAACATTTCGTTCGCGCCGCCTAATCTAGGGCTTGGGGACAACAAGAAAAGTAGGTCCAATTTTCTTTGACCGCCATATTGCCCTACAACTAGTGCTTACTAACTGCAACCTCAGATTATGTCTTCGTTGATGAGCACAATCGTCACAAGCGGCTCAAGGGTAAGACGCCCGACTCGTGATCTTATCATCTGCGAAGTCTAACACTCACCCAGTTATGAGAGCTTGTGAAGGATGTAGAAGGCGCAAGATCAAATGTGATGCTGCCACGACTAACGCCTGGCCTTGCGCTGCATGTGTCAGGTTAAAGCTGCATTGTGTACCGCCCAGGGTGAACTATGAGCGGAGCAATACGGGTAGTATGCACACGTCGGGACTCGAAAGGGTTCTGGTTTTCGATGATTCGAGTGCCTCCGGAGACGAGGAGTATGGCCAGCAGACCAATCTGTTCTCTTCGCAGGAGATGGGAAGCATTCCGGAGCAGACGCATCCGCCTCAAGTGACCTATGACGACGGGCTAGGCACATATCATACTCCACCGTACAATCAGAGATCTTCGAGCTTTCACGACTTCTCCTACGGCAACGTAAACAATATTTCGATGAGCGCTTCAGAGCAAGCATACCAGCCGCAAGCTACTTTCCAAACTCCCAACTCTCAGCATCTTCGTTCGGTCAGCAGTGATGAAATCTGGTCGCAGGAGCAGTACTCGGGGTTGAACCTGACTGATGCCCTTGGAGAGCTGAAGATAACGGAAACTGGTATCGGTACGTATAGACGCCAGCCTACCGTTACTCCCTTATTAATCTGTCCCTAGCTCCGTACATCACCCAGCAGAAAAAGATGTTAGCAGAGGCTCCAGCGCTAGAAGAATTCGAGGTCAGATTACCACCTGTATCCAGAGGTTCCGGATCCACGGTCAGGATTCCCCCAGAGCTTATGCCAGACGAAGACCAGGCGATGAAATACTTGAATATCTTCTTTACTGAAATCCATCCGTATGTTCCCGTTATCAGCAAACCCTACTTCTACCGGCAATGGCAAACGAACCGAGGCTCAATTTCACCCCTGATATTGGAGGCTATTTTCGCTTGCGCCGGCAGATTGTCAGATGATCCAGCGCAAGGTGCACAATGGTTGGCTCTAGCTTCAAGTGTGTAGACCTTTCGACTTGGCTTCTTACACTGCTGACCCGCAACAGAGCATGAAGATTGTTTTATGGATGTTCCGAGACTTAGCACCATTCAAGCGTTATTACTATTACTCAAAGCACGAGAATCCGCGCCGAAAAGAGGGTACTATTACAGGTCTTGGATGACCATCAAGACTCTAGTTACGATGGCTAAAGATCTTGAACTACACGAGCATTACGCGGATCACCTTGAGGGTAGGCCTTGCGGATCAGACTCAATCGAGTGTCTCACCAAGACACGGATTTGGCAAAATATCTTTATTTGTGAAATGATGATTGGCGGACCGCAAGGTATGGTAGTTGCTATGATCGCTCCAGATCAATTTCTAACTTGGAACAGGCCGGTTTGACTGGGGAGTCGATCCCGACACCGTGGAGACTGGTGTCCACCGATCACTAGCCGGCATCGAGGAATCAGAATATCAAGTATCGCGTCAATTCTCCTACCTCGTACGATGTATCAGAAACGTCCGCAATATGACCGATGTGTACAGCAAGATAAAGAAGAAGAAAGATTGGGGAACTGATCCACGCTTTGTTGAGCTCAATCCGTCCATTGCAAAATGGCACGACGACCTACCTAGTGATTTACAGCTGCATTATCCATCTGACGGATCACCTCCGTGGCTTCCATCCCATTTCATCGCTAATTTACACTGTTATTACCATCTGACTATTCTTATTCTACACCGACCTCAACTGATGTATTCGGGTTCTTTCAGCGCCGACGGTTCTTGGAAACAGCATATGATATTGTGTTATGCTTCTGCAAAGAGCATGTGTCGAGTGCAAGAGGGAATCCTCCAGCAATTTGGGCTTCCTGGTTTTCTGTGCATGCAGCGTGGCATCAATTTTACCATCTATACCGTTCTTACCTGCACAATGTTGCATTTGGTATGATTTTGAGGTCTCTCGCATTTTGGTCCTATGCTGATACCACTATAGGTAGCACTCACCTCGCCAGATCCAGATTTTAATACAGACGCAAAGGAGTACTTCACACGGCATATGCGAATCCTGGAGAATTGCACATCATCGTGGCCAATGCCCGAAATGCAGGCACAAATAGACGCACTGCGGGAAGCCTTTTCCGCGAACACCAACAAGCCTTTCGAGCTGAGAGCAAGCTTCCCGTACGGCAGTCCCGGGAGCACTATAACGATACAACCAAGTCCACCTATGGAAATGCCGTATCAGCACGAGAACCTGAGCCAACAATCCTCTCGCGAACAGTCAGCCCAAACGCACTACAGCCAGCCAATCACTCCGCCAATATCGGCAGACGCTTACGATCCCAATGATGACAAGCCGCCCGTACCACCAATGATGATGATGAATCCGGCCGTGCAAGCCCAACAACAACAGCAGCATCAGGGCTTACCCAACGGCATCTCTTCCGGCGACGATCTCGGCGGCTGGAACCCCACCCGCATCTTCGAGTAAGTCCACCCTACTTCCCATGACTGGTCCCAGACCGCTAATTCGCCCAACCACAGTCAGTGGAACACCGCCTTCGGCACCCCATCAACCGGAATCGCCGCCGCCGCAGCTGCCGGCTCCCAGCCCCCACTCTCCTCACCCTTGAACACCGCATCTGTCCTGGGCCCTCTCGACATCCCCGCTCTCAACGACGCTATGCACCACCAACAACAACAGCAACAGCAGCAGCAGCAACAACAACAATCCTACCAATTCACCTCCAGCATGGCGCCGCTCCCGCAGATCCAGCAGGTATCGCAACCCACAGCGCAGTCGTACGACCAGTTGACGCCGTCGTTTGTCAGTCCGAGCATGTGGCGCGATACGGTCGCTAGTACGTATGATCCCGGGGGGTTGAAGCGGCGGTGGGATGTCAGGAGTTCGTTTATGGACGAGGGGGCGGGGCTGGCGAAGAGGGCGAGATGATGGGGGTACGGATTCGAAAGGTTTCATTTACGTGCCCCCGGGAAATGAGATCGGGGTGGAATGGAGAGTGGGTGGGGCAGGGAGTGGGAATTGTATGCTGCGCTGGATTCTGGGATGGAAAAATCGGCTGGGGATTTGCCACACATCGATGGATTGTTGGTGAGGGGCGTTGTAAGATACGATGGATGGCCTACGACGTATGGAATATGAACTTGGGATGGGATTGGGATTGGGATTGGGATTGGGTTTAGGGTGTACCGATACTATACTGACTGGCTGGCTGGGTGTCTTCTTGCACAATTTGATGATCAGGTGGGTGGACTGGACTGGGCTTGTGTTCTTTTATATATCTTCGTTTCTGGCGGTTTTAGTTCGTGTGATAAAAGTTGTTATCATCGTTATTCTAGCTTTTCTGGGTTGCTACTCTATATTGCTGAGAAAAAGATGTTGGGGTCGTTGTGTGGAGAGTAGGGGCAAAGACAAACATATTTCCAAATGTCGATGTTAAGAGTCCGGTTACCAATGTAGGCATCACTCCATAAGCATGATGTTCACGGATTAGAGATGGAGATGGGAATTGTTCCGCTCAATGCCCCGGTAAGGGGTTTGGGTATTTGCACTTTACTATCGATGCCAAACGTCATCAACCCTAACGCCCTATGCTGCTTTTGATGAGATCGATATCCGCCACCATGCCTCCCCTGCCCCTCTGCCTCCCTCCCTCCGTTCCATCCCTTACATCCAAGTCTCGTCCCCCCCCCCCCTACGATCCCGTCATCGCCGTCACCATCACCATCTCCAGTCACGGAAACTTTAGCCTCTATCCCTATCCCCGCCCCTGTCGCCCCCACCGATGCGCTCGAGGGCTTCGAGCATCACGACCGAGTTACCGCGGATGACCTGTGTGCGGGGCGGGTTAGTAATCGGTCGCGAAAAGCGGCGTGGTGTTGCTATCAAGTTTTTTTTGGTCTTGAGATAGGGCTTGTGGAGGCCGGGCGTAGGGGTCGGTTGGGGAATGGGAGAAGAGAGAGAGAGAGATGGGGGGGGGGGGGAACATACAACCATGCCGATGCGCACTTTCTCGCCTCCGGCTTTTTCTTCCACCGCTTCGTCCAGCACGATGTTCAGGAAGACCTGGATGCCCCGGCCACGTGTGTTAGCCTCTCGAGTCCATTTCACTCTGCTGTTGCTGGCGCAATCGCAGCCCTCTTCCCCCTTGATTTCCCCCTCTTCCACGACCTTTCTCTCCTCCTATTTTCGCCCTCGGGGCCGCCGTCCTCTCAACACCCCTCGCGCTTTGTCCCCTTCAGACAAGCACACCCGCTTTTCCAGCAAGCAAAAAGAGGGAACACCTACATCATATCCTCTCAACACACCGATAACCTTCCTACTCCCATTCAACTGCACAAACAGCCGCTTGTCGAGATACTATTTTCCCGATTCTAGGTCAGTCTCTGCTGGCGGAAATTGGAGTGGGGCGCGTGATGTACGCACTTTCTTGAGTTCGGGTTGGGGAGGCGGCATGGTGGGCGGTGCGAGTGGGTAGAGGTGATTTTGGGGGGGGGGGTGGAGAGCTTTGCGCGTGTTGCGATGAGCTTCAATTGCTGTGGAAGGGATTGGCGCTAGTGTGGTTTAGGGTTAGTGGGATAGGTGGGACGGAGCGGAGGGAGGTTTGGCCGGGGGTTGGAGATGAGGCTGAGGAGAAATTCGTAGTAGTAATAGCTATATTTATGAAACTTACAGTGGTCTACTGACAGTGGGTTCTAAAGACGGGATGAGTTCGAGGTTGAGAGACTAGTTTACAGAACATTGCACCAAGTCCAGTGCACTTTCTCTATCCTTTTCCACTGCAATGCCTGTTTGAATGCCATCCCAGATCAAGGTAACTATATCCCCACCGAGATCCCAGAGGGTCGCTGTATATTTGCCTCTCCTATTATTGGGTCCAGATGCCACTGATCTTAGTTGAGTAAATTTCTTCTAGATATCCCATTCTCAGAGAAGAACCATGTAAACCAACATAATCCATTGAAGGGTCTACGATATGGGGGTATCTCTCTATCTATACAGGTTCACAACGCTGAACGCCGACACTTGCAGATGTTTCCACCTCCTGCTAGTTACAAGATGACTAACTCGTCATCCCCTCACCTCTCCGCACTATTCTGGTCTAGCAGACGCTGCCTCGTTCTCTTCCCCTTTGGTTTCGCTTTCGGACCACCACCGCCTCCATTCGTAGTAGCAGCAGGAGGGTTCCGCATCCGTTGCCCACCACCGACCTCACTCGTCACCCGCTTCTTGAAGTCCCCTGCAGGCATCGTAGAAGCAGGTCGCTTGAGCAGGACACCGTTGTTCTGTCCATCCCCAACGGCATCATCAGCAGGCTTAGCATATCTAATACCGGCCACACCCTTCAGGCCCATCTTCCCTACAACCCTCTTATCCAACCCCGGCGGCTCCGGACATCCCATACCTAGCACCGCAAGCTGATTAGCCATAGTAACCAGACCCGCGGGTTGCAGTTGCAAATTTTTCAATGATCCCTTCATGAATCCCAGATATGACGAATATGCCTTCTGCTTCACTTCCTCATCAACGTTCCTCGCCATGATTTGAGCCACCGTTGCAGCTGCCTTCTTGTCCTGTTTGATGGCCTCCGTATGTTCGTAGGGCTCGATGGGAAGCTGGCGGTTCGTGTCGAGGAAGAATATTTCCGCCTGCGTTAGCAGAATGACCGCGCGACCGTCCTTGTCTGCACGTGCGGTACGACCCACCCGGTGGACATACTGTTCGCCGTTCGAAGGGAGGCCAACCTGGATGACGCAGGTGACGTTGGGAAAGTCCATCCCGCGGCCGACGACATCGGTCGCAAGCATGATACCGCTGGAGGCTTCTTTGAAGGCTTCCGTGGTGTGTGTGCGTTGTTTTTGATTGAGGCGCGAGTGCAATTCGAACGTTTCAAGAGGAAGGCCGGTGGGTGCACGGAAGAGGGCGGCGTATAGGGCAGCGAGTTTGGCAGTCGTGCCAAAGACGATGATCTTGGAGTCTTTAGGAGAGCGCTGGTACTCGTAGTTGACGAGGGAAAGGAGGGCGGTGAAGGTATCTTTGACGGTGGGGATGATGACGTGGTATTGAGGGACCCTCGCATGGGTTGGCGGCTCACTCTGATCAATGGTAGAGATCTTAGAGTAGCCTGGTGCTAAGATGACTTTAATAACGTCTCTGATCTTGTCGGGAATTGTGGCTGAGAAACACATCCCTTGCCATCCTCTGCTCTTCGGCGGCAGTAGGCGCAAGATGTCTTTGACGTCTTGGAGGAAACCTTGCGCCAACATTGTATCCGCTTCGTCCAATATCAGGGTTTGAACATTGGCAAATCTGTTAACCGTCTTCGGTTCCGTGAGGTAATCCTTGAGGCGCCCAGGCGTAGCTACCAGGACGGTTGGCGAACCTCGTAGGAACTTGTTCAAGTTTGTAGCGCGTGTCGTCCCTCCGAATGCCGTATGACATTCAACGCGCTTGGGTAGATGAGGCGTCAACTGATCGCATTCTTTCGCAATCTGCAAGGCGAGCTCTCGTGTGGGAGATAGAATCAGGACGGCCACTTGGCCAGTCGGTACTGACTGGCCTGTAAGAAGAGATTGGAGGGCTGGAATTAAAAAAGCGATCGTCTTTCCTGTGCCAGTCTTCGCTTGGACCAGACTGTGCGCAGATCAGTATTTGTTGTAGGGAATCCGCCAAGGAGACTCACCAGTCGCTTCTCAGAGAAGGCAGTGTGGACAAGACTTTGCTTTGGACAGGAGTCATGTATTCGTACTGCATGCCGTCCAGTGCTTTGAGGATGGAGTTGTCAAGCTTGCCTTGCATGCTCCTGAAGGTTGGCGCACCGGCATCTTGAAGGGTGCTCGTCGAGTAGACAGCTTGAGATTGCATGTTGAGACGGAGGAGAGCGCGTGGCCAGACAGTGTGTCTGAAGGTAAGTGAGGCAAGATTCCTGACCGGGTATTTGGCAAACATCAGAAGATTGTCATCCGAGAGATTGTGGGGGAAGAGTCATTCACTGCTTTCGCTTGTTTTGGAAGGCTCTGCAGTCGCGATTCGCCTTCGCGACTGACGAAAGCGGTCGGACTTTTCTGCCGCGTACTTGGACCCTGCCGTGCCTGCATCGTTGACCACTTTCGGTCCGAAGCCACTAGCGCAAAGCTTGGTGGAGGAAGCAAACATTGAGCAAAACATGCAAACATGCAAACCTGCAAACCTGCAAACCTGCAAACATGCAAACATGCACATAACCAATCTGTGCCCTGACCAGTCCTCGCTCTCATTACGCTACCTCAGCCATTAAACCATGAGATCCTCCTTTGCCGCCCGGCGTAAAGCCCGCATCGTAGGTCAAGACGCCACAGATGATGCCAGCGGAGACGTCCCTCCAGCTGGTGACTCCAGCGACGAGCAAGGTAAGCCCGTCACCCATTCCCGCATCGGACGATTCTATTCACCCCCACCCCCCAACCCACCAGCCAGCTAACCATCCTCCCAGAAACCACTCCCATAGTAAAACGCCCCACCATCCCCTCCCGCGCCTCCTCCAAAAAGTCCTCCCTCCGCCTCTCCTTCAACCCCGGAGAAACCCCCACCACATCCCTCAACAGCATCCCCCCCTCCGAACTATTCACCCCCAAAAAGTCCGCCCTTAGCCGCCGCGCCATCGAAAAGAACGCTCTCCGAAGATCCCTCGCCCCCGCACCTCCCTCCCACCTCCCCCTCCGGCCCCCCGACGACGACCGCCCCAGCTACAGCGCCTCCGCCCTCAACGAGCTCCGAAACTCCACCCCCTCCACACCCAAAGACCTCCGCTCGCTCTCCGACACCGACACCGACCCATCAGACGCCTTAGACATCGCCTCGAAATTCGGCTCCGACCTCCTCCCACACCAACCCATCGCCTCCATCCCCACCGAGTCCGAGATCCGCGAGAAAAAAGAACGCCGCGCGCGCCTAGCAAAAGAACAAGACTACATCCCCCTCTCCTCCTCCTCAAACACCAACAGCGCCATCTCCCTTCTCCCCACCAAGAAAACGCCCGAGTCCAGACTCGCGCGCGACGACGAAGACCTCCTCGAAACCTCCCCCGAATTCACCGACGACGGCACCCTCGCCCTCGGCCGCAAAGCCGAAAAGGCCCAACGCCGCCGCCACCGGCTTGAGATGCGCGAATTAATCCACGAGGCAGAAAAGGACTCCGACTCCGACACCAGCGACTCCGAACCCGCGCGCCACGCTGCGTACGAAGCAGCCCAAACGCGCTTCGGCATGGACGGCCTCCCGCACGCCCCTCTTTCCTCCCATCGCTCCTCCCGGCCCAAAACCCCACCGCGCATCACGCCCTTGCCGCATTTAAGTGCCTATTTAGAGCAGCTGCAGACGACGCTCAGGCGCATGGAGGAGGGGCGGGCGATGAGGGTTAGGGAGTTGGAGGGTGTGGAGAGGGGGATAGTGGAGGTGGGGGTGAGGGAGGGGGAGGTGAGAAGGTTGCTGAGGGAGAGGGGCGAGGAGTTGGAGCGGTTGAGGGGGGATGTGGGGGCGGGGGAAGGGGAAGTGGAGGGGATGGGGGGCAGGGGGTTGGAGGGGTTGGGAGGTATGGGTACGGCTACGGGAGTAGGAGTGGGAGTGGGTGCGGGGGAGGGGTGAGGGATGATGGGGTGGTTTCAAGAGATGGGAGGGGGAAAGGGGGATAGATATGGGCTTGTAAAGTAGGTGGTCTGTGTGTCTTGTTGACTGTTATATATGGTGTCTTATACCCCTACAACTGCGAGCGAGAGAAGCTCAGCGCTGATTGCATCATCCCCTGCGCCGGAGAAGATGGTACGGGGTATCTTCTGTGTGACCATGCAGTCCACATCAACCTGGTCATTGATTTGCGATTCCTGCTGGTTGAGACGCGCTTGATATCCATGCGGGCATAAGGGAACATTGCAGAGATATAATTTTATATATCTAGTGTCACCGTAGCCGATGTGCTTTCCGCTTGTGCTTGCTTCGTCGGTATAGTTAGGCGCAGCATTTGGTGTGTGCCGCATTCGAGTATGCTGTAAGATTGCCATGCCCACCAGCACTAAAGACGGGCAAGGGCCTGTCAAGAAAATTTCTGTAAACAAAGGGCAACGCTTCGGGAGAGTTGGTGTCCGAATGGCTTTCCAGTGTAGGAGACCAGCCACCATCGTAAAAAAATGGCCCCATCTCTTTTCAATCCAGAACCGAGCGAGGAGATCGATTTCCAAGATACCCATACCCAACACCACGTCGGACCCTCTATCATAAACGGCGCCTTCCCTTCTTGAAATAATTCAAAATGTTATTTTTCTGAGGACTCCCGTCCTTCGCCTTCTTCTCCCGCCCATCCACCGGATCCGGCTTCTCCCCCACCCTCATCAACGCCATCAACTCCTCAAACTCTCTCACCGGCACAATCCCCCCCGACGCCTCCCTATGCCCCCTCGCAAAACTCGTCTCCCCCAACCTCCTCACCAAATCCCCCTCATCCAGTCCCGCCACCTCCTTCAAGCTCTCAATAATATTAACCGGAGTTTCCCTTCCCCTCGCACAGCGTGCAACACGGCACGAGAAATTAACAAGCCCAGGCAAATAGCCCGAATTGGCGACCATGACGATTTCGAGGGCTTTGGACTGCAAATGCCCGGCCCAGCGGGTGGCGATGACGGGGTGGATTTGGGCGGCGCTGTGGATGCGCAGGACGGCGAATTTGCCGTCTTTGCTGAATTTGGGGGGTGTGTGGGTGTGGAGTTCGACTTCTGCGTTGATTTCGGCGCGGGCGGCGAGGAGGCGCTTGTTGGTTAGTAAGTCCTTGGGATCTGTGGCATCGAGGAGGGCGTGCCATGCGGAGGTGACGTCGTATTTGGCTGTTCTGCGAGCTAACAGGGGCTAGGCGGTTAGAGGTGGTGAGTCTGATGGGGGTGATGGAATAGTGGGTTTGACTTACGTGCGTTTATTAGGGATACGCCGTCAGTGATTGCTTTCTTGGAGTGCTTTTTGAATGTCTCGGCCATGTCGGGGAATGGTGGCTTCCACTTGAGGGTCGTTCCTAGATCCCCGAGGGTGCCCATTGCGCACAGGTAGCCATATGTAGAAGCGATGTCCTCATGCAAGGACTTGCATATCTCGTAGGTCAGAAGAGCTGACGTTGCTACTGGCGGATAATAGCACGCATTTACAATCTGGCAAACATATTATCAGCTGAGGTCTCATCTACGGCTGAAGAGGCTTCAATTACCAGTGCATCCTTAGGAAACTCATCAGCCATGTGATGATCAATTATCAAAGACTTCGTCTCCGCTAAATCTACGACAGGCGGAGCTGCCTTGCTACCCTGGTCCACGACAATTATATATTTTGGCTGCTTGGCCTGCATAGCTGCTCTTTCCGCCTCATCGTGTATATTGGCGCCTTTCTGCACTAAATGCACGTCGATATGAGAAGAAGGAAGCCCTAATTTAGTAAGCGTGCGGTAGATGATGACGCCAGAGGAGAGACCGTCGGCGTCTTTGTCGGGCACAATGAGAACTTTGGACTGGGCGGCTGCACTATTCGACAGGACTCAGTGATGGTGACGGTTTGATCAAGTTAAGCATATGCAAAGAGGACGAACCATTCTCTCAGAAATTGTCGCGCATTCTCAATAGCCGATTGAGAAGCCGGCCAGATGATGGATCCATCCTCAGCCCTTTGCGGATTGGCATCACAATAATCTGGCTCTGGTTCTCTTTGCCGTTTAGCTTTGGGATCCAGCGCCGGAGCTGTAGCTTTGCGTTTCATTGTTTCTAGTAGTGGTTTTCGAGAACTGCTACGTATTAAAGTTCTTGTGAGGGAGAAGCTCCCAACTGTTCATGGTCTGATGGCGCTGCGGAAACACGACGGTAAGGAAGACGATGTACTACGACTGTTTGCAGAGAGCATGTGATCAATCAGCACTTGCACCCTTTATCAATGCGCGACATGTAGTCATACCATGCTCGAGCGCTGCGATTATAAGGCGCAACGGCTATGAGATCACCACTGGGACCAGCGCTTGGGCTTACCCGTAACCCTCGCGGCGATCTTGTAGGCGCCTACCACAAGTCCTCCTTATCTTGAATCACCCTAATGAAGTTGTAGTAGGATATCTTTCCCGTCACCTACGCGTAGAACGTACCTATTTTCTCGAACACATTCTATTTGTATCCTCTTTCGGCCTCGAGCTCAATTCAGCTTGATTTCGATAAATATCCCCCGAGTACCCCTTTTTGACTGTATATCTCGGAGGTACCCCAAACAAAAACCCACGCCCTGTGCGATCTAACTACCAAAAGTTGGCCCATAGACTGCATCAGCTGTAGTGCTTTTTGGGCATGTATGATGTTGAAGGACAGTCGCAGTAACTTTTTTAGTCTTCTTTCTTCCATTGACCCTGATTCAAAAGTCGCAATCCTCTTTGTCCTTCTTTCTACAAATTAATACTCATGGCTTACATTTTATGGACTTATAGGACCCCTGTCGATCAACAATTCATCAATTCACAGCTATTCAGGCTTCAGCCATGGAGGGAAATGTGATTCTCACAGCAAATGAGACATTTTGAGGATGAGAGAGACATTGTGACTGTCAACTGATGTTGTTCTGAAAGCTTGATTTACGGTAGAAGGTGGGTTTAGTGAAAATGAAAGTGTTGGGTGAAATGGGAGTTGATTGAGTGCAGGCTTCATAGGCTAGCAGCAGCAACTGCGGGGTTTAATCTGAGGGGGGAGGGGTACTCCCCCGATATTATATTCTTACTACTCAGGCCGGTTTTACCGGAATGCTCAAATAAGCGAGTGATACACCAAAATTTGAGCACTCCGGTAAAACCGTCCTGAGTATAAGCGGAGGCTTCGTGGACTAGCGGCAGCGACAGCGGGGTTGGATTCAGGGGAGAGGGTTACTCCCCCGATATTCAGAGACAAACCGGGTCTCCCCAGAAATCCTAAAAGGGGTGCTCGGGGGATATTTGCCGGATTGATTTACTTGCTTTGCTGTCAGGTAGTTGATTTCATGATTTCTAAGCAGACTGCTTAATGAGATTATATGACCAAGTTTACAGATGTACAGAGAGTATTTACTTTCTGGTGTTGTGGGCGTCCCGATTCGGCGGGCTTTGGAGCTGGAGGCTGTCAGAGCACTGGGGTGCTAAGGGGGTCCTCTATCTCCCAGACTGCTATATGCGGTTACATGGCTAGGGCAACGCTAGACTGGGGCAACATACAAGGGTTGGATTGGTCACAAGTCCCCGTTTTGGGTGTGCACCAAGCGTACGAGGCCGCGGTGCCAAGCGACCCGCACCGGCGAAAGCGTTGAACTGAATGAGAATGAACAATCATTCGCCCTCCGGAAATAGACGCCTTATCTTGCTCCGGCAGCTTTCAGTTTCCTTTCCCGTACCACGACGGAAGGTCGAGAACATCATTCGCCCTCCGGAAATACTAAAAGTAGGTAGCGATAGGTAGCGCGGTAGGTAGACACCTATCTTGGTCTTGCAGGTCTGAGCTGCACCATCCTAATTTAAGGCCGCGGCACATCGTCCACGCCTGCTATTTGTATTCGTTTCCATCTGCATCCCCATTTTCATCTCGATCTTCAACATCATGAGCATCTCCATGCCCTAAGTTCCGGGACCGCACTTCTGCCTGACAATACACCCCGTTCAGCGCACATTTCTTCCCACCTGCATCTCTTCCACCTCTGTTTGCGTCTTCCTCTTCTCACCGTTTCCCAAATATCCTTCACACCCCGACTTCTCTTCTTCCTACTCATGCGCATGTCGATCTTGATTACAGCACTCGTTGTTCCGCGGAAGCCACTCTGCCGCTCCCCAACCCTTCCTGTCATTTTCCCATAATTGATCCCCTCTATCAAGTTCTCCTTCTGGGCGCTTCCAAAGATGGAACCCGAACGCCTGGAGAATGAAACTGCCTCAGCAACTGTCAATGAAGCTCTGATTACACCATCAAGGGACGAAAGTTCGATTGGAACGCAGCACTATGAGGCGCACAAGTCAAACTTTCGGACTGATGAAGGACTCATGTGGAACGGCCCCGTCAGGTATTGGGCCAGTCTACGCGACTGGTGGCTAGAGATTCTGTGCCTGATCGCGGTGACTGCGGCTTTGATTGCCATTACTTTCACACTTCTTACGCATCAGAATCGTCCGCTGCCTGAATGGCCTTACAGTGTCTCGGTCAATACATTAGTGGCAGTCTATGTCGTGATATTGAAGGGAGCAATGCTGCTCATCATTACTGAAGGTATATCAGCTCTGTACTTAAAAGCAGACTGCGACTAAAACATTCAGGTCTCAGTCAACTGAAATGGACGTGGTACAGGAAGAGTCGACCCCTGGAAGATCTCTCCACGTTTGATTCAGCAAGTCGAGGACCGTGGGGCGCAATTCAATTACTTTGGACCCTTCGTGCACGGTATGCTTGTAATCTAATCAAATCCCTGAAGTAGCGCCAGCTAACATACGCTCTCTGTAGGCATATAGTCGCGAGCGTGGGTGCTGCAGTGATTGTTGTTGCACTGGCTGTCGATCCGATTACACAGTTACTGATCCGCTATTACAACTGCGATAGACAGCTCCCAGACACATTGGCGAATATTCCAAGAAGGAACACATTCAGTGAGATGGGACTTCACGTAGGCGCTGGAATTAGCACTCTAACATATGGATATCAATCTGCGATCTATGCCGGCCTTTTCAACCCAGTCTCAGTTGACATATCCTTCGCATGTCCTACCGGAAACTGCACGTTCAACGAGGTGTATCATTCGATGGCCTACTGCAGCAAGTGCACCGATCTTACAGCATCCGTGAGCAGGTCTTGCGGCCCCAATACCTACGTCGGGGAGGTCTACAGCGGCACGTCTCTAATCAATACCACCCGTACAGATTGGAAGTGCAATACAAGTCTTCCTGGCGGATTCTATGCTCTTGCGGAGGATCGATACCAAGGTGTCGTCGAGTATTTCAAGATGCAATTATCATCAGAGGGATCAGAGCAAGATGGTCCTACCGTCCAAATGATTGCGGCTAATCTTACCACTCCATACATGACTGCTGGCGAAGCTTCTGGTAGTGACAACAATTGCAGCACCGCACCGCAGAATGCAACCTGGCCCTGCATGGGATACGGGGCCGCATCATGTAGCCTTTACCCATGCATCAGGTCCTATAGAGCCACGGTGAATGAGAAAATCTTGCAAGAGACTCTGCTATCTACATCATCTGAATTTGCCTCGGATAACTCCGTAATGGCAGCAGCAACCGTGGACGTTGGATGTTTATCTTCAGAATTGCGTCAGGCATTGATTGATATTGGATATCAAATTAATGAGACTACTGATTGGATAGGCTACCGCGGGCCTGGCTATTTCGGCAACGCGACAGATGAGACTGAACCAAGTACTGCTGTCCACAACGTAACAGTGCCAGCTGGGTGCCAATATCAGATCTACGCGCCCACGATTATGAGTCTGGGGTACTTCATGGCTTCATTCTTCAACGGCAGCGTGAACCAAGACCCTAGCGCCAGCTATGATTACGTCACTACCGGTTCCGTTCAGCTGAACAAGTTCTTTAACGCGGGGAGCGTGTCCTTTGAGAGCGTCAGCGCCATCTTCTCTAGCATTTCTGATTCCATGACTGCCTATATCTGCCAGAGCAAACCGGCATCTGGGAACACCGGCGATAACGTCTTCAATGACAGTCTTGCCACGCCGGCTTCGGGCCAGGTGTTCCAAACAGAGACTTGCATACATGTTCGATGGGGCTACATCGCCTTCCCCATTGCATTGGTTGTTCTGACTATTATCTTTCTTGTTGCGATGGTCGTTGAGACCTCCCGCTACCACAAAGGTGATGCGTTCAAGTCTTCGTCGTTGGCATTGCTATTTCATGGCCTGGATCACGAAGCAAGGAGTCAGTATGGTGGGATGAGCAATGTTCAAGACATGGCAGTAGCGGCGAAGCAGATGCGGGTTCGATTCAGGAAGACGGATGAAGCATGGGAGTTTACGGAGGCAAGCTGAACATTTAGAGATGTTGATTTCTACGGTGTAGGCACTGGTATCAAGCGAAGTTCAGGTGGCTATTGAGTGGTTTTGGGGAGTTGAGAGAAGCAGGGGCTGGGTCATCGGCTGACGATCACCACTCATTTGATATTCTGTCTGACAGACGGTGCTAATAGGGAGGATCTGACCAGATTCAGTGCCTCAAGACCACGCGCTGCGCGCACCATCATCGCTCAACCGCCAGGGGGCCCGTTCTCTGCCTGAAGGCACCCTTGGGAATCCACCTCCCCCCCACCCCCCCACAGTTCCCCCGTGCAAAGTGCAAATCCCCGTCACCATACCAAGAAACGGTAATTTCTCTCGGCTGTCCCTTGATGTCTCTGGAATTTCTTCCTCTACGCCCCTCTGCTCTTCCGCAGTGTTCTGGGTCGCTTTGGAAAAAGGTGGGAGTGGAGATTTCCACCTCCCCGCACTCTTTGAAGGAGGGGGAAGGAAGGGGGGGGGGGGGGGCTTAAAGGGGGAAATCAGCACCCGCTCCCAGGGTGAATGCAGAATCCTGTTTCATATGTTTTGTAGCAAATGCAACACTTTCTTCATGTCCTCAGGCGCTAGTCTTCACTCCATTTGCACAGAAGTGCCATCGTCAGAGCACACGGTATAGATGTTATCCAAGCCCAAGACTGAAACTCCTCTGGATATCAGTTTTGAGTATTGTCCGTGTGAGTGAGGTGATAAAGCTCGGGGCCAAAGTCATAATTGTTGCCCATGATAGAGCTCTGAGGTTTGGTCCTTCATTGATATGAATGACTCATGCAGTGGGTAAATCATCTTCACTATGCTGGATACTGACGTTGAGGTTCTTGTGGAAGCGATTAAGCCAAACGCTTCTGGTATGCCTGTTTTTTGAGTGGAAGTAATGTAAGAAGACCATCGATGGTGGTTTAAGAGAACAAGGTTCGTAATCCTTGCATCCTGCTATAAACCACTTCCGACGCTAAACTCGGTTGCCCCAACACCAGCAAGTAAATAACAGCCAATATTTACTTTTTGGTGTTTCGGGGTCAGTATTTGGAGAGTTTAGAACCCAATTTCTGGTTCAATTGAAGCTATGCAAGCTATTTTTGACGAAGTATGAGCAATGATACCTGCCCTCTGACCTCCCTGTAAGCACCTATTCCCTGATAACCTCCATGACAACCCCGATAAAGTACTTGAACCGCCGCTTTTTAATAGCCACAGTTCCATCCGTTTCTAGTCCATATGCATTAAGCAGTCTAGTAATTGAAGCGTCTGCTCTGTATTAGTGAAATAATGAACATATAGTATAAGGAAGTTTACCGTTGAGCCTCATCAGTGCCACTGGATTCAATGGAAAGCCGTCCACCACCTGATTCTGTCGGTTATACAACGGCTGGAATGGTACTTCAGGGCTGGTAAGATGCGAATTGAAGACTCTGGCAACTTGGTTACGCGATCTAGATTGTATTGTCAATTGAATGAGAGTTGAAGTCAAGTCTATCAATAGTCTTACTCAGCGCTCATGTAGAGCTCTAGACCGTCGAATCGTGCATTGAGGATCCGGAACTGATCCATCATCTGCTGTTGGTACTGCTGGAAATCCGGTAGAAGATTGGAGACATGCACTACTTCTTGTGCCGCCATGGTCAGACCGTCAGATAGACGTTGAAGGTCTGGTTGCTGTGGTTGAGCCATGATTAAGTGTGAAAACAACGAAGCTAAGAGAAAACCTCGGCTTTATAGGCCCAGCGAGAAAACGAGCTAGCTACATCGAGTAATAAGGACCCGCCCCCACTCAACACCCCGAACAAGGATGACTAATCACCCAACAGCAAGTAAATAACGAACTGATATACAATAAAACATATTCGGCGAATAGACATATGCTTGAGTGGACTTTGCCATATGAAGTGGTCACTATGTACTTTTATTCGTACCCTTATCATGCCAATACCTAATGTAACATAACCCGAGTAATCTCCTCTAAAGCCCACAACAGATTTTAGTGTGCTAAAGCTCGCACGAAGAATATCAACCGGAAACTACCAGAGCGTACAAGCACGGCATTGCCTTGACTGCCCTAAACGCCCAGCGCAACTCCGTCATGCATCAGTATCAACGCCAATATGTACCCACAATGTGTAGGTATGTCAGAAAACCAAGCTAGGCAGGTCAAGGCCTCGACGCCGACGATGAGGCTCAGTCCGCCTCGCCCTATCGTCATCGTCCAACTCCGCATCGAGTCGCCAATCGTAGTCCTTTTCCGCCGGGCAAGCGCCATCGGAGTTGCCGACCTCCTGGTCCGGCATGCCATACATCTCCCCGAAGCCCACACGCTCAAACTCCAGAAGGCCGCCAAAATTAAGATCCGTATTGGCAACGAAAAAGCTGCCACCATCGGGCACGAAACTGATCCCCCCAATCTCTCCGAAAAAATCGAACCGTTGTGTACTCTCAAACGACACCGCGTCGACGACAGAAATGATGTCCGCCGGCTCCGCCATGAGCAGAACTCGCTTGCCGCTACCCACGGGGGAGAATCGCATAGACCGCACCCCGCCCATCGTGGTACCGATGACCTTGAGCGGATGGCTGAACTTTCGTGCATCCCAAACTTGGACGATGCCGTCCTGGTTGCCTGTCGCTATGTGGATGCCATCTTCGGCCCACGCGCACGCAAAGCCGTAGTCGCGGTGGTTGTGTAGCCGCACGATCCTTTGACCGCTCTCGGCGTCCACGACCCACGGGTGGCAATGATCTCCGACTAACAAGCGTAATCGGCCGTCTGGACTTGTTGCGGCGCAGTTGATTGGGAAAGGGTATTTGTGCCTCTTTAAAAAGGTATTGGTGTTGCAATCCAGGACGCGGATATGATCGTCGTTTGACGAGAACACTGCCAAGGGTAAGCCGCTGCGGCGATCCTTGCAGGTGTGAATGTGATTCGTGATGCCGTTGTAATTGTCCGTTATCAGGCCCGAGGTAAGAGCACTGTCGTAATTAGCTGTCAAAGACATCATTGCGTATTCGCCCCCAAAACCACCGGCGATTAATACTCCGTCATTGGCTGTCATGGTTGAAATTTTCTGTAAAGTCAGGCCATCAGAACCCCGAGATGGTTTGGTGAAATCCATAACAGCCTGTTCCGTTCCGAGTGTTGGATCAGCGCAGATGACTTTTGACCTGCCAGCATAGTACACGGCATTCTTCGAGGTTGCAGACATTATATTGCGGAGTTGAAAATGGGAAAGATGCGCTTTATGCCTTGTAGTCATACGACGGAAGCGGAAGTGATTGCTGGTATTTGGCAGATCTGTTGCAGCCTGTGTGTAGTCAGTAGAAGGCCAAGGTCAATCGGTGATTGATGTTAACACATACAGCAGAAGGATAACGGTTCTGAATATTAGTGTAGTTGACGTATGTCTCTTTTCGAAGAGCACGGGCTTCCTCTCTCAAGGCGCCTAATTTTGACCAATTGATGCCCTGGTAATCACAATGCCGCTCGTCCAGATCTTCTATAGAGATCTGGTTTGGTTTTGGGGAGCGTCGAAGATCCATAGCTCGAACTCCAATGTTAGGACACTGGGGGGGATCCATCATCCCGAACCGGAACCTCCAGTACTCGAAGAACTCGCATACGTCGTGATTTCGCTCAAAGTCTTCATCGATGTCATACAGGTCACCCAGTTCGACCATGTTGGCCTGTAGACTCGGTAAGGGTACCAAATCAGGCATATGGGTCACGTCTTGCGACGGCCATGACAACAATGCGCCATCGTTGTGTTGCAGTGGCAAATTTGCACCTTCGGTAAGACTAGCTAAATGCTCGGCCTCTTCGCTGATGGGCGCCTGAGTTTGTGATGCCGTTTCAAAGACCAGACCGCTCGTGTCCTGCATGAAAGACTGCAAATCGAAAGGCTCGAGCACAGTCAACGAGTGTGGCTCAGGGATGCTGTCCAGGCCCAACAAGTCATTGACAGCTACATCTTCTATCGTAGCTTCCGTCTCAGCCTGCGTACTATCGTGATTTTGTGGTACACCAAGGTTTCCATGATCGTTTGTAGAGACGGGTGAGGCCGTACTGGAGCCCATAGGTATAGAAGTTGAATTATCCGTTTGCGAGGTTGCCGCGTTCATTTGAACGCCAGCTTCTGGAAAATGCATAATTGAGCTTGATAAGGGACTGTAGGGCAATGCTTCCGAAGCAGACAGGCTGGTTGTTGTTGTTGGACTGCTCTGGGTATAGACTTGTGACGAATCCCAAGGACATTGAGAGGTGTTTTCAGATTCTTCTTCGTCGATATCCATGTTTTCAGAATCCACAGACGCTATAGACATACCAATAGGTTGATCATCTCCATTATCGCCTTCTTGACCTGATGTGTCTTGCGTGCCCATGCTTGGTAGCGTTGAGTGATCCGGCCCGTAGTGGGTCTGGGACGCCATATTCATCGATGTAGATGACGTTGAAACTAGGTGAGTACTGGGGTTGTACCCAGAGGGCGAGATTATGGAGTGAATACTTGCTGTTTCATACGAGGGGCTTAGCGGTGTCATTTCTAGTGAAGGATGAGTGGCTTCGGTATCCGTTATCCGGTGCTGTGGGCTTTCGCCATACGAGTAGCAATTCTGATCAAGGATGCCTTCCATAGCTTGAGACGTTAGGTGCTGCGGCAAATAGCTCCCCACGAGGTAGGTCGTTGGAGCTTCTTGGTTGTATTGGTGCTGACTGTAGGCCTGAAGCTGTACTTGGTATGACGGCCCTGGGATAGGACTTTCGTTCTGGGTAGCGTTTACTCCCAACGCATTGGTCGGTGGTGATGATGACGTTCCAAAAATCCCGAGGGGGTTTGACATGTCTTGATCGTCATTTTCACCTACTGCTGTCAAATGCTGGCGCACATGCTCTGGGATTTCTTCGCCCGTGTCAAGCAGCAGGTCCCTTCCTTGTCCAGACGTACTTTGCTCTTCTGCCATACTTCATGATCCCGGCATGTTATTCTGCATCCGATAAACGAGGCTCTGTCTGAGTTGGGGGGCAGGTTGCAAAAGGGTGGGCAGCTGCAGGCAACCGACTCCGTGAAGAAAGCGATAGGACAGAAGATGGTGATACCTCAGGTTGCGTTTCCCTGGGAGTTTAGGTCAGCTCTCGGGGGAGCTGCAGGAGACGGCGAAAAATGATGGGCGATTTGAGAATATTTGTGGAGTGATCCAGGACCTTCACTTCCGGGACCGACTTCTACGTGCGATGGTGGAAGGTTGAGCAGCGCGGCCTCCCGTAAATCCGATTGAAAAGACCGAAAGACGAAGACAAAAGCGACCGAGGTGGGAGATGGAGCAATTTGCAGGAGAAAGGAGCGACACAGGTGTGGCTTGCCTGGCTTGCGGCATTCGATTAGCTCCGTATTCTTTGTGAGTGGTCATATGTCAGACCCAGCGCATTTACTGGCTGAGCTGGCTTACATGAATCCAAGGCGTCTTGTCAACTTCCGAACCCTGCCCACCGCACAAAGACTTTGGTGACAGCACACGATTACCTCAGGAGCTACTGTATGCAGGCAGGAGCGGGGGTGAGGGCGTGCTTATCGGTGGGAGTCGTTTGCATACGAACAGGGTGTCGACGGCCTCGGCAGGATGGATACTTGGCCGACTGCAATATGTTCAACGGCGGAAGCGGCTTTGGCTAAGCCCGGGACTCAATTAGACCACCCTCGTGTCCGGGCTTGGGGGAATACGGGGACAGCGTCGAAGAGCAGGACAGACATCCGAGTAGTTACAGTGGACTGGCTTGTCACGATAGCTTCGTGGCGATAAGCGATGGCGTCACCTTGTGTGGCTATGACCGGCAAGCCACATTTCGTGTTGTCTTCATCGAATCATGTTTATTTCAACAGCAAGTACGAGATACTCAACAACTGTATGTTTCATGCAACACTATCTCATGCCATTCAATGCTTCTCCCTCTATCCCAAAGTTCCGGTCCCAACTTCGGTGCCAGCATCGAAGATCGTAAATTGTGCCGCCCCAACATAATCGTTGACTTCCATATAGTCGTTCAACGCAATCAATGCTTGGCGAAGCACTCCCCAAGTCGTCTGGTGATTGTTCGCGTTGACGACTTCAAGGGCCAGAGGTTCGTCTATCCAGGTAAACTTCCCGCCTGCGAGTAGGCCATCGCCCATTGTATCCAGGTGGTATGTTACGACGTCGGATGCCTCGTGGAGGAGCCGGAAAACAGCTTGGCCAGGTATCGAGTATATCATTGTGAGGATGATATACGTTTGGCTGCTCGGTGTGCTTTGGCTGCTCGGAGCACACCAAAGAGCAGTGGAGGTGCCGTGGCGGGGCCGGCTGCTGTGGTTTGTTGAGGCTCGGCCTGCAAGAGTGCTGAAGCATTGGTTGACTTCAGTAGACTAATCCATGGTTCTGTACAAACGAGATGCCTCACTCACGTTCCTGCTTGGGTGCGAGGAGCATTGGAACAGACTTGGCTTCAAATTGCTACTGGAAAAGCGGGGCCACCTGGTATTGCGAGACCTGATACCGCAGACAGACGCAAGACAAATGCGACTAGGGTCATGAAGGCTCGCATGTTGGCGAACCACGGAATTTCAATGTCTACTGCCGGTACTTATTTCAAGTGCCACATGTAGGTATTGCTCTGGGTGTGATTGTTTGAAGCTCATCTGTGCATGTCAGTCATAAAAGCAGGACGACGACGGCAAAGTGTGGGAATACCATGGTTGTGATACGCCTTCATTTATGATGCACGAAACCGCCCACCATACGAACAGCCGTTTCGATCGCGCATGTTTCAGGGATTCTAGCGACGTATCCGCCTGGGCGGTTCAACTGTCGTGGCCGTCCCAGCTGGACCCTTAAAATGCTGAAACCATGGCCAAGGGAGCCATTCAACGGAGCACTCTGTACACTTCATTCATCACAGAAATCGAAAGCAACGCAGTCGATCTTTACTCCGTATCCGCTGCAAAGGATAGTTCGTGATTGTGTTTGCAAGTCATGTCGGACCCTTTGAACCGAGCCAATGCAACCGCGCCATGCGTCGAACGACTCATGTTGTCCCTGCGCCGCGCAGATTGAATGATGTGTTCAAGCTTCTCGTTACAGCCGCCTTCGGCCGTGGGACATGATGTCGTGACCACCCGTCCGTAAAACCTGTTAAGACGCCGTTCTCCTCCCAGATCCAGCTCCGCCAACATTGCTCGCATGCGCCAAGAGGAATTTACAGCATGTAAGAGCATACTTACACGCCCTCGTCCACGCTTCATCTTGGCTAGCTCCGAGCTTAATACTCGCATCACCAATCTTGTCTTTTCGAATTTCGTATGGCAGTTTCAGTCCTCCTTGCTGGTGCGGGGAACCATGGACGTCGGTGTTGGTGGTATGGCCCTTTTCCACAAATTCGCCCAGTTGCCGTAGGCATTCAAGAAAAGCCACCATGGCAGCATCAAATCGGCGATGTATGAACATGCGTCCGAGTGGAAGATCGCCAGAGGAATAAAGCTCTAATGAGCTGACCTTTGGCTGCTGCGGGTTTTCTGAGCTCGGAGGTGCATGAGATGCTGACGCCGAAGATGACGGGTATTCGATCTTGTCGATTCTAGATGTACTGCCCATCGGTTTAATTCTGTAGCCTCGGAAGGTAAAAGTCAGTTTCTCTGCAACGGTGGCCAGTAACAAGCTCGTCATGCCCCAAGCTGCGTTGATTTCTGCCCACTCTACATTTTGTGGCGGCGGCAGTCGACCTAGCCTTAAACCATTAATGGTACCAAAATAGCCATCATGACCGATACAGAAAGTATCGTTGTACACATTCGTGCGCTGTAAACGTTCGAGTTGCTGGGCATCATGGTCATAGGAGGCGTTGAGGGCGTCGCGCTCGTTCTGGAAAGAGGAGAGCTTAAGGGCAAAGGCGTTACGGGAGCGCCAAAAAGACTCTTCCTCTAGATCAAGGGCACGAGATTCGGCTTCCAGATCCGCGAGTTCTTCGTCTAAGCTTGCTTTCTCCTTCTCCAGCTGTAGCAGTTCTGAGAACGCCTCAGATTCGGCGGTCTTAGCCTTGTCCAGTTCCGCTCGAGCTTTTGCAACTTCTTCGTCCGTCGGAACCTTGTTGTTCATATCCCTAAGAAACGTTATATAGGCATCCCTTTCTTTCGTAGAACTGGCAAGGCGATCCTGGAGGGAGGTGAGAAGTAGCTCAGTACATTCGGTGCATACAGGGTGATCTATGTCGGAGCGAGAGGACAAGATTTCGAAAAGCCGAACCGTGGATTCAACTTGATACGGTAGAGACTGCTTCGACGATTCGTTGGAGGTGGTGCGGCCTACAGTAACATCTCGAACTGGCTTTCTTTTCCTTTGAGGATCGTTTGAGCCGTTTGCCAACGTTTGATGAGGAGCTATGTGAGAGTCCGTGAGCATCACGAATGACATTGCTGGGTTGTCTTTCAGGCCAGCCTTAGTCGAGGCTACCATCGCTGCTTGGGACTCCATGAAATGGCGGGGTGCAGGCACCACACGCTTGAACACAGCAGGGGTTGCATCTTGACTGGCATTTTCATAGAGCTCTCTCCGTTCTTGAGGATATGGAGGCCTTGGAGGGGTCGTGTTTCGATCCAGAGTATTACCAGTTGAACCTTTAGAAGCATCAATGACTGCGCAAGGTAGACTGGGAAGCCCAACATACCCACTAACAACTCGAACGCCGCTGGATTTAGATCCTGAAGTGAACTGTCAAGCTTCAAGGGCGTTCGGCATTTTTGGCAGTTCATGTTGCGATAATATCCAAGCCTTTGTATCTGGCATGTTAGTCACGCAAGTGACCCTTGGGGGGGGGGTTCCGCAGATGGCGCTAACGTTGTAGAAAGTACAAACATAGTGTTCGTCAAACCACGCAACTTCCACCACAACTCTCCAGCCAAAGGGACGATGATCTTTACGCAACGCGCCTTCACCAGAACTCCTCATTGAAGAATGCCCTCGAACATGCATTTGTAGGCATAAACGATCCGCCGATCTCGCCAGTGAGTCACAGACAATGGAACCTCCATTCAAGCGCCGTCGAGTATCCAGCTATGAGGATTCGAGCGTGGAACTATACGAGCTCCAGGCTCGTAATAAATCAAAACTCAAATCCACCTTCGAATCTATATTCGAAAAATACGGTCAGGACTTTAGTGGGGTGGGGGATGAGATTGACCTGGAGACGGGGGAGATCGTTGTGAATAACGGACACCTCCTTGGGATGCGAGATGAGGTAGATGTTGGGTACGACAAGGACGATACCGAAGAGGACGAGCTGGCAAATGATATGCTTAGCGATGTTGGCCAAGAAGACCCATCAGTAGAGGACAGGGAGAAGAGCCCGGATCTGAGATCTGAAGAGCCGGAGCAACCTACCACAACCGCTGATCTTGAGGCGCCTCATTCTGTTATGGATGGTGTTGATAGCCTCATGGGAGACTTTCAGGACGATGACCTACTACCATCAATCGGGGACAGGACAGGGGCTGTAATCGATCAACGCTTTGACAGTGAGCTCGGGATCTTGGGGCGTGCTCTAGGATCCATGGGCGCCAACGCACACCCGATGCCTCCCAACATAACTTCGTCAGGTACTCCACGATCTAACCGTGCCCGAGTCGTATCACCGTCCGGCTTCAACAGCCCGGATCCTTATGACTCCGTGGTTGAGCCAGCTTGGCGTGCACCTCCGCTGCCAAGTACTTCCTCAGGCGGTGGAGCAAAGGCTATCTTAACTAGTCTTCCCTGTAGAAAAGAAACTAGACGGCAGAGGTCGTTATCATCTGCGAGAGGGTCTCTCTGGGCGCCTGACAGGACGCTCGGCCGGTCAAGGAACGATTCTCGTAGAACCCGCTTGCCTAAAGGCGTATCGACCTTTGGTACTACAGTGGCTCGACCACTTCGAGAAGAGCTTGAAACGACGCCAAAACGGCTATTTATGCCCTCAAGACGCAGAGGGACTTTGTCTTCTCCGTCAGCTGGAGCCTATTCGGCGAATACGAAGCGAAGGCGTCACAAATCTTCGCCGATCATCACAACCCGCGTTTCGAATGATAGTTCCTCAAGAACACAAGGTGACGGATTTTGGTCGGCAGAAGAGGACAACTTGTTGTTAGGTCTAAAAGCTCCTACTGAACTAGACTTCCGCGAGTTGGAAAACCATCTTCCGGGGAGAACATGGCACAGTATGAGACACCGTTGGTATGCGATTGGTTCAAGTACAAATATGTGGACGGAGTCAGAGGATCGGCTACTTTGGCACCTCAAGACAAACACAGAGCTATTCGAACGGGAGATGGTCCCATATTTCAGCGGAAAGACGCAGAGACAGATTAAGTATCGCTGGTCCTCCTCAAAAGGCTTCGCACGAAGTAAGGAGACGTTTGAGGCCACGCTACCCAGGACAGCTACAGTTCAAGACGACCAATGGCTGCAGGAGCTTATTGCGAACAGTTTGCTGCCACCACGTCAACAGGCCGAGCCCTCCCCAGTAAAACCATCTCAGATTCCTCTTAACCACGAAGAAAAGACAACACCAAGCGGGAATGTTAACGGTGAAGGCACTGTAGATGAGCTTCAAAGAGACGGTCTTACGGCGGCTGAACTTAACACGGAGCTGGATTTGAACTTCGATATTAGATACGACGCTGTCGAAATCAAAGAAGAACCACTTGAGCGTCCCTTGGTCACGCCAACCAGGGAGAACGCGGCTCGAAAAGCAATCGTAGAACCAAGCCCCGTAGCGGCTCAACAATCTTCTCATCCTAGCGGTGATGCTGACCCTGTTGTGCCACGATTTAGCTCACCACTTCGACCGAAATCAAACTCAATTCATAGATTCTCTAAGCGCAGGAGTAATGTCGGGCAGAGTAAGCACTCGAATGCCAGGACACACGGCGCCAAATTACATTCGAAAGTAACCCCATCGATGCCGTCCCGAAGCCAGCGCCATCCAGGCAAATCCTCTAAATCTACTCCAGCCATTTCTCTTACTTCAATGCTGGGAGATGACAGCGAGGAGGATGAACTGTCTCGGCCTGAGAAGACTATCCTAACATCGAGAATCGGGCTGGTCACCACGCCACTCAGCACTGCTCGCAAGTGTGGGACTCTCGGCTTCAGATGTACAAGGAGTGTCTGCTTGAGATGTGCATGAGCTCTTGGAGGACTTGCTTGAGACAGACCAAAACCTGCACTGAGACGGCATGACATGCTATTGTCTAGAGTCACCGCTTTCTGATTCAGCGTCATTTTGATACGAGCTAAGGTGTAGCTGTACTGTCTCGTGAGAAGATCTTCAGTCATCCAGACCGATAATGTCTTCTAGCTGGCCTGCCGAACTATCACCAATGTCCCCTGCTTTGGCCCAAAATTTCGATAAATGTCTCGTGCCGGAATCACAAAGGATCGTGACTATCCTGTGCCCAGGTCCGAGCTTGCGTGCAAGCTTGACTGCGGCAGCACCTGTCCTTTATCAGCATGAGATTTTGAATCAGGCACAAAGTTAACGTACAGTTAACAGCACTGCTGCTTCCCACAAAGATGCCGTCCTTCTCCACAAGCCATCTAGCAAGGGCAATAGCTTCGTTGTCGTCGATCTTGAAAGCATCGTCCACAAGTTCGCGTCCAGCTTCAAAATTTGTGGTGACTCGATTAATCCCTATACCTTCAACAATCGTATCGACCTGATGTCTTCTTCTCGTTCCCTCCTTTTCCTTGGGGTCAAACATCACACCGTATTTGATTCGATTAAAGAGGCCACTTCCCTGCGGATCTGCTAATACAATCTTGACATTCGGTAATCTGGGCTTCAAATATCGTGCAACGCCGGCGATTGTGCCGCCTGTCCCAGCTCCGGCGACAAAGGCATCGAGTTCGCCACCACACTGACGGAGGATCTCCGGGCCAGTGCCTTCGAAATGGGCTTGCCAGTTATACTCGATTTCGAACTGATCTGCAAAGAATCCTCGACCAGGTCGGTCGGGATCAGCTGTATGTTCGGCAGCAAGTGTGCGAGCTCGATTGACAAAGTGCATTGGGTCGATTATCGGGGCAGGAGGAACTCGCGCAACAACTGCGCCGAGTTTAAGGAGAAGATCTGACTTCTCGGTGGCCTGGTCGGAAGGCATGCAACTATTGTCAGAGTTAGCTTATATACTACGTTTTCTCTATTGCAGAATATAAGGTCATACATATATGCTAGATACCCTCTTGCTCGGCATATTGTGGCAAGTGATATTCCAGTGGACCCTACGGTGCCTTCATAGATCATATCCCCTGAATTGGGTGTCAACAGACCTTGTTCTTCTGCCTACAACTCATTTAGACTGGTATCATGGCATTAGATTGCGCTAATACCGTATTGATGATATTTAGGGCTACACGATCTTTAGGACTGCCTCCGCCACCATTGAGAAACTACAAACCATTAGGCCTCGATGTCATCAGCAATGAAAGGAGATTCCAGAAAGTACCTCGGCCTTTGCAAGTATCTCACATCCTGTGGCATCTGACAACGATTTGATCTTAAACAATGGAGTATTCCCAATGCACCCCTCAATGCCTAGTGGTATATCCGATTTGATGGTATCAGCAGCACCTCTCGTCGTATGGTCTTGCAAATCAACCTTGTCTCCACGCTCTAGTCCGGCTCCGGCAACAGTATTGACAACGTCTCCCCTGCGCCGCCGTCGGAAACGGCGTTCTAGATCTGGATAGAAATCTTTGAAGCCAAGGGTTACGAGTACGCCAGCAACGAACGCTATCGTGATATAAACACGAGGCCGATTTTCCATCTCTGCCCTAATCTCATACATTCAAAAGCATTTGTAGTCCCTACCAGCTCAGAGGTGAGCACAAGCTGCCGCGGTAGATAGAGCTTCAAGGAGCTTGGGCCACATCGACCTACATCTAGACGCCGTTTGATGCTCCCCACCTCCAAACCTCCAACCCCGCAAGCATGGATTCTCCGATTGTCTCGCAGCTTTTCCGGCAACTATTCAGTCACCGGACATGCTCGCGATTACGCTTCCGTTCATCACTCCCCTTCCGAACAGCTGGCGCACAACGAACGCAACAGTGCCGGAAGTTCTCCAGTGGAGGAGTCCGCTATGAGGATAATGCTCGACGAGAGAGCCATTGGCAGCAGCGGACGGACTGGTTTCCCTTGGACAAGTCGAACGACTTCGACAAGTATCCAATGGTCACCGCAAATGGGCTAAGAAGTCGGAAAGAAAGACCGAAGAGGGTCAAGATGCTCTTGCGCGACTTCATAGAAGGTAGCGGCCCCTACGTCCCATTTGTTTCGATACTGAGCCATGCAAGACAGCCTATACAACCCTAACTACGGCTACTTCTCCAAACAAGTCGTCATCTTCACCCCTGGTGACCCCTTCGACTTCAACAGCATGCGCGACGAACCCGAATTCTATAGGTTATTAGGGCAACGCTACACCGCCTTTGAAGACTCTCTCGACGCCAAACAACCCAACGACGCCCGCCAGCTCTGGCATACGCCCACCGAGCTCTTCCGTCCCTACTACGGCGAAGCAATTGCCCTTTACCTCGTCACGAACTACAAACTGTCGCATCACCCTTACCACGATCTCATAATCTACGAAATGGGCGCCGGCAATGGCACACTGATGTTGAACATCCTCGACTACATCCGGGACCTCTACCCGGACGTGTATGAACGAACGAAGTTCAAAGTCATCGAAATCTCCTCCTCTCTCGCCTCTTTACAGATCTCGCAACTCAGCCGCTCGGCCTCCTCGCGCGGCCACACCGACCATGTGGAGATCATCAACCGCTCCATCTTCGACTGGACCACTTACGATCCCTCGCCCTGCTACTTCCTCGCCCTCGAAGTCTTCGACAATTTCGCCCACGACAGTATCCGCTACGATCCCTTCACCGAAGAACCCCTTCAAGGAACCGTCCTCATCGACAACCACGGCGATTTCTACGAGTTCTATACACCGACTCTCGATCCGGTCGCATCGCGCTTCTTGCGGCTTCGCAACGCAGCGTGTTCGCGCCCTTTCAATCACCCGCTGAAATCATCGCGGCTAATGCGGAATATAAAATCCCGGTTACCGTTTGCCGGTAACTTGACGATGCCGGAATATATACCTACGAGATTGATGCAGTTTTTCGACATTTTGCATACTTATTTCCCCATGCATCGTCTTTTGACGAGTGATTTCCACTCGTTGCCCGATACCATCAAAGGCATTAATGCGCCTGTGGTGCAGACGCGGTACCAGCGGCGGACTGTGCCGGTCACGACGCCCCTTGTAAGTCGCATCTCCTCCCCTCACGTTTTCTCCTTCTACTAAGACCTCCTCCGCACTTACCTTCCCTCTCTTTGACCCGATATTCATAATTCTGCAGGTCCAACAAGGTTACTTCGACATCCTCTTCCCCACCGACTTCGCCGTCATCGAAGACATCTACCGCGCCATGACGGGCAAATTGACGCGGGTACTCTCACATGAAGACTTTCTGCGCTCATGGGCTTACGTCGAGGATACGCAGACGAGAAGTGGAGAGAATCCGTTGCTGAACTGGTATAAGAATGCGAGCGTTATGACGACTGTTTCATAGTCTTTGGGCAGGAAAAGGGGGAGATAGAGGCCTGAAGTTGAGCATTGCATGGTGGCGGTCTGGCAGCAGGAGGATTGTCAGATATTTGAGTATGTTGTATAGCCCAGAGATAGTAGCGATAGGTCATCGGTTTGTTGGTACTGAGACTAGTACTACACACATACCACGACGTCCGATGAATATATTGATAAACCCTGATTCGGACAAGGTCACATGTCCTCTTATGTCATGTTCACAGTTCAAGGGACCCTCGAGCCAGAATCTCAGGTGCCGAGAAGCTCCCAACGACGTCCGATGACCATCTCCAAAAACCCGATTTGGCCAAGATCGCATGTCCTCTCATGTCATGTTCAGTGTCCAAGGTTCAAGAGACTCTTGAGCGCAAATTTCCAAGCCAAGTGCCGAGAGAACTCCAGCGACGTCCAACGACTAAGTCGAGTAGCCCTAACCCGGACACCCGGGTGAACACACTTTGAGCACACGGGCCGGATTTCGTCACGACGTCCAACGGTCAAGTCCAAAAACCCCGATTAGGAAGTCTGCAGTATGTTTACTTCCTTACCTTACTTCCTTACCTAACTTTACTTCATTCCTCACAGTGTGTCTCTGTATCCCATGTCAGATCTAGAGCATCCATTCCTCAGCAGGGGCTTTCTGAACCGTGCCGAGATCTCAACGACGTCCGAGGGCAAAGTCGAGAAACCCTAATTCGGATACCGGTGCCGTGATCTTTGAATTGCCTTACTGTGGTTGGTGTAGATACGCACAAAACAGATGCGCCGTTTTTCGCCACGACGTCCAACGCTCAAGTCGCGAAAGCCCGATTATGGGTATAGAGTTGATCTAGAGCCCCGGGGAATTCTGTTCGTGCCGAGCTATCAAACAACGTCCAACGATCAAGACGACAAAACCCCGGTTCGGACATGCGTCTAGTTTAGTATCTCCCACGCGTGTAAAGGAAAACATCCGGACCAAGGTGGTTTCTCGTTGCTGATAATGCCAAACGACGTCCGACGATCAAGTCGCTCGACCCGAATTGGGAAATGGGGCATCAGTGAAATGCTCCAGCAAAAGCACAGGGCATCCGAGTCAACAAGTACAGCGTTCCAATCCTCGATGGAAAATGAACGAGGCCTCAACACCGCATTGTATTCCACTAGTCTACAAATCACACAATGGCCCGTCTGCTATCTTTTCAACCCCCAACGCCACTGAATGAGCCTTAAACCCCCCCACCCCCCCACCCAAAACAAAGGTCGTCATCTGACGCTGACGCCCCATTGACATCCCATAAGGGAAAAAAACGCCTGGATTTTGCTGCCACCTACCTGCCGCAAACCGGGCACTGAAATTGACGCGACTTGTAGAGCTGTAGAATGGGAGCTTGTAGACGGGCATTGATTGCCATCCGAAAAGACAAAGGCCGTCGGATCAAGAGAACTTCCACCGCCTAGTAGCGTTTCGTCAGTGCGTCCAAACACACAAGCAAAAGGATGTGTAAGGGATAACTAACTTCCCACAAACCGTACACTCGCAAAACGTCGTCATCGGTTCTACCACCCCCCACCCATCCGTCAGCACTTCCCTTTTCCCCCCTTCTCAACCCATTAATCAAAAAGAAAATGGGGGGACGACTCACCATCCGCACTCCTCGTCTGCGCCTGACTATAGCTAACCTTCCTCTGCCCACACTTCCCACAAGTCAAACTCGTACTAATACTCCTCTCCGCCTGCGGCGCCATCGCGCTATTCATATTATCCTGAATGATCTTATCGTCCTTGGCCCGCCTCTCCGCGCTCTTCAGCTCCTCGTGCGACATCACGACGAACCGTTCCGGGCTGATTTCGCCACCGAGGATGCGCGTGCGGAGTTTGGGGTTGGATTTGTTCTTGAGGTTCTGGTAGAGGGAGCGGATCTTCGACTTGTAGGTTTCGTTGTTTTCCGGGCCGTATTCGGCGAAGGCGGCGCGTTCGATCGAGGCCGCGACGCTGATGACGGTGGAGGGGGCGACGGTCGAGTGTTGGCAGAGGCCGTCGTAGATGAGGCCGATGCAGTTGTCGCGGGTGGATTGGCCGGTGCGGGCGCAGTCGACGCCGTCTTTTTTCCATGTGCGTTCGGCGGGGGGGACGGAGCTTTTGGACTTGTCATCGGCGCTGGAGGAGGGTGGGCTGACTTTGGGTGAGGCGCCGTTGGTGCTCTTACTGGGGGTGCTGGCTTTTTGTTTGTTGATGTCGTCACGCCATTTCTTGACGATCTCGTTGGCTAAGCGGGCGACTTCTGGATTCTTGTGTTGCTTTGATCTGTTGACGATGACACCGATCTTTGTGGAGCGTAGGAGATCTTCTGTTGGGACGACTCCAGTCTTAAGGTCGTTGAGGATCTTAACAATGTTTTCTGGTGATTCTCCGGCTGCTGTTGCTTTCTGTAGTGCCTTGGACTTCTCGTTTACTTCTTTCGTCTCCATGTTGGCAGTTGAGAGTGGGTCGCTTAACAAGAGGTGGCGGAGGTGTGACCAGGTGCAGAAATGTTTGCTGACAAGCGCTCCGTTTGCTTAAGATGCTTCTGGCGTTAAAACCGGTGGTGACGATCTGCACTTAGAAACCATAGCATTTCTGCTCAGTTACTTGACGGAGGATAATGAAAACCTAGAAAAAGATTATTAGCATGATTTGTCCATGTAGTAAATCCTCAAACAGAATCCACAGCGACAACATGAACCACAAGGGAAGAGACACAATGGAGGTTAGACTGCCTTTGAATGGCAGCAATGCTTCTAAGGCGTAACTGGCCGTAGGAGGGCCTAATTTCTTATGGAACCATCTCTTATGGAACCTTGGTGCCTGTAGCCATCATGGTATGTACAGCCGCAGAGGTAGCCAATAGGTCCGCTAGGGAGTCTCTCTACCACTTCCTCTTTGCAAGATACGGCGCACCAGTTTGTATCCCAGCTCTGAGAAAGCTTCCAGCCATCTTCCCTCTCTTCAGGAACGGTCCTCTCCATCAACCGAAGGTGAGCTCGTGGTCGCGTGCCACCACGTTTTGGATTGGCCTGTCGTAGACGGTATATCTACCATACCCATGTATAGGTGTCTCCATCGCAGGCCATGAGGGCTACCCAGTCCCTCATAGAGGTTGGAATCCCCTCGATCCAAAGCACGGCGCATTCGAATGCTCGATTCAGACGACCGACGTCCACAAGAATGCCATCAAGACCGCTCGAAGCACCGCAGCGACGACGAACAAGTGAGAACAGGGTCACTCACTCTAAGTAATCTAGCCCGCGACAGCGAGTTAGATAGACCGGAGGGCGAATGAGGTATCGATGAGCGAGTGAGGTTGGATTTCACAGGCACGAGAGCCCCCATCTGAAGTCCATGATTAGGCTGAAGCTATCGTACTAGCCGAAAGCTTATCTGGTGTCAACTTCAGCCTCCTTTGCCTTATTATTAAAGCTGGGGAAATCCTATGTCACACTTCGCTGTTAGAGAAGTTCGAAAATTCGACAGCAGAGTGTATGAAATGTAGGTCCAGCTACGCCATCTTGTGCTTGATATCAAGTGCTTTTCAATGCCTCCCAGACTGGCACTGGGATAATTCGAGATCCCCCAAGCGACAATAAACACCCAGGCCCCAGACCCCAACGTAGAGCCCTGAACTCTCAAATGCCATAAGCGTAGCGCTGCGTATCCTATCCCAACCCCAGAACGCGACGCTAGCGAGCCATCTTAACCAACGTAAGAGGCCTGTTGCCCTCCCATAACGCCTCATGATGCATATATATACTGTGCACTTGCCCAAGCGCCACCACCGCCGCCCCAAACGTGAGCATCAAAGTAGGCCTCCCTAACCCCAACCAGCCCCTTATCTGTCCCCTCCCAATCCTCTCCACCGACTATCTCATCGACCTCGGCGTAACAGTCAACTGGCTCCTATCACTATCATTCCTGCTCAACCTGCTCTCCCGGTGCTTCTTCCCCTTGACGTGCCGCCGCAGACTAGCTACCGGGCTCCCCTCCCCACCAATCTCCACCTCCATATCCTCGTTGCCCCCAAATTCGAACTGGTCAGGATCGACATCCTTGGGCGCATGAATCCAGATCTGCCCCGCCTCTTGCTCTCTCCCCAATTTCCCCACATTTTCTACCGTGAGTGCCGCGAGTGGCGGTCCCGACCTCGCCGGTCCCTGCACCGAGACCGGCGGCCGGTGGTACGGGTCCGACGACACGCTGGCCGCAAGCAACTTATCGTCGCGAAGGGCCGTGGCTTTCTCCTCAGCCTCGACCCTCCGCATGCCTCTATCTCCTTCCGAATCCGTGCCAGGTAGGCGGGTAGAGGCGGCGATGGTCCGAGAGTGTCCGCTACCGTCGGACTTGACGACGGCCGAGTCCAGCGATCGCAGGTCCGGGCTCGACCCGTCGGCGCAGTTGGAGTCGTGGTCGGTGTGCTGGGAATCGCAAATAGCGTTCGTGCGCGATTTCGTAGCCCACTTGACCAACATCTTCTCGAGTGTTTTGCCTTTCACCGGTTTGGCAAGGTAGTCGTCCATGCCGGCTCGTCTGCATTTTTCGCGATCACCTTGGATGGCGGAAGCAGTCATCGCAACGATGGGTGTCGCACGAATGCCAGGAAGATTGGAGTAGGGGGTGTGGTGGCGGATGAAGTGGGTCGCCCGGTAGCCGTCAAGGATGGGCATTTGCACATCCATGAGGATGACGTCGGGTTTGGGGTGGGCTTCTGAGGGCTCTTGTACCAGATAGTCCAAGGCTTCTTTGCCGTTCCAGACAGCGTTAACAGAAAAGCCCAGCTTTTTAATTCTTTTTAACGCAATCTGTTGGTTTATCGCGCTAGGCCATACGTTAGCAAGTGCCAATGCTAAGGTAGAGTAATGTCTTACTTGTCCTCGACGACGAGTACGTGGATCTTACTCCGCTCGGCATCAGGTAAGCCCATGTCGTGGTCGAAAGCCGCAGGGCTTACTGGTGTCCCTGGAGCCGTTGCTGACGGCATGTCTGAACGATACTCGGCAGGACTTTGCGGAGGGGGGGTTCCATTTTGGCGATCTTCATTGGATCCACAGCCAGAGACGGACATCTCGCTTTGCAGACGATCGGGGATTGATTCAAGACCGACTAATGGAGTACCCGCGCCGCTTTGAAATTGCGGCTTGTTGAATGGAATCGAAAAGGCTGCTGTCGTGCCGCTACCGAGCGTCGATACTAGGCTAATTTTGCCATGCATCAAATCCACAAGCTGGCCCAAGTCAGCAATCACCCAATCCTGTCAAACGGCAGAGTACTTACATTCTTACTAATGGTTAAGCCTAACCCTGTACCCCCAAAGCGCCGTGCAGTAGAAGAGTCTGCTTGACTAAAAGGTTTGAACAAACGCTTGCGCACTTCCTCTTCGATGCCGATGCCAGTGTCCTCCACCGAGAACATGACCTCAATCGTTTCGTCGGTTTCCTTCGTCACCATTACGGCAAGTTTGACGTAGCCCTCTGTGGTGAATTTGATACTGTTTGTTAAAAGATTGGTAAGGATTTGTCGCACACGTCTAACAACGCCCGTTAGTGTTAGGCCTGCTCACGGCGCAAAAGAGGTGGAATATACCCAGGATCCCCCATTACTATAAGATCACGTTCCATACCAATCCTTATGTCACTTTCAAAACGAAGGTTCTTCCTATCTGCAGCAAAGGACAACATCTTACTGACATCGCTAATAACGAGAGACAAGCTGAATTGGACCTCTTCGATATCAAGCCTTCCGGATTCCACCTTGGACAGGTCGAGGATGTCATTGATAACGGTTAAAAGGCCATTGGCAGATCTCTGGATATTTTCGGCACATTCTCTCTGTTCAGGATCGAGGTCTGTGTCGATCAAAAGCTCTGACATTCCGATAACGCCAGCAATAGGCGTCCGGATTTCATGGCTCATGTTCGCCAAGAACTGACTCTTCAAACTACTGGCCTCCTTTGCTGCTGCTTCTTGGGACAGCAACCGTATGTTCTGTTTTTCCTTATTTTGCAGGTCGAATTCTTGTTCTTTGAGTTCCGTAACATCCATCGAGACTCCGTACACGCCATCGACATATGCTTCATCGCCATCCTCGCCGCCTGCGCGTATCGGCACAAATCTGGTTCGAAACCACCGCCCGCTACCTTCGATGTGATGCTCGGAAATCTCTTCGGTAACTTTGCCCTTGAGGATGGCCTCGATGGGACCCTTGTAGAGAGGCAAGTCCTTCTCGCCGGTGTGCCTACCGAACACTGAATTTACATTAATACAGAAGCTCGAATCAACAGCTCAAGGGCTAGGGAAAGGAGTAGCGTACCATCGTAGATATTCTGACCAAGGTTTTCGTACGTAATATCCTGCTCTCCCTCGTCCCACATGAGTTTGCCTTCAAGAAAGGTCAACCTTCTCTCCTTGTCAATCGCCCAGACGGTCACGTGGGCGTGGGCGATGACGTTCAGCAGCTGTTCTCTTGTACGCCTTGCGGCTTGACGGGCTTCGACCAATTCATGAATATCGGTACATGTTCCGAACCATTTCAGTATCTTGCCGCTCTTCTGATCCCTCAACGGCAGGGCTCGACCCAACATCCATCTCCATGCCCCATCATGTCGCTTACAACGATACTCTATAGAAAATTCTTCGCCAGTTTCGAGGCAGTGTTGCCACTTCCGGGCCGTCTCAGGGACTTCATCCGGATGAAAAGATGATTCCCATCCTTCTGTCATTGATTCTTGCACAGACCTGCCGGTGTAATCATACCAACGGCGTGAAAACCAATCGTTTCGCCCCGTCGCTGTCGTTGTCCAGAGCAGCTGTGGCATGGTTTCACAGATCAACTGAAACTGTTGGTCATTTTGTTCATCTTTCGCAGCCAGCTCAGAAGTATATTCAGTAACGTCTTTCAGCACAACTATGCCAGCCAAGAATTCACCCGTCTTTTCATCAAATATCCCCTCACCGCTGACATCGTAGTTCACCCGCTTCATATCTGAGTCTATCACACCGATCTTCCAGCCGGTGAAGGGCTTCTGACTCCTGCAAAGTTCCGCAATAGGATACTCCTCGGGCCGCAATTGGCGGTCGAAGTTCTGCGAGTACACCTTGAAACGTTCGAGAATGTCCTGCTGGTCGTCCGTGTCAGGATCCACCGTCGCATGCATCAAATGGGCTGCTGCTTTGTTCGGGAATGCCAGACTCTGGTCCTTCCACATTGCGAATATAGGGAGCTCCATTGAATTGAGAATAGCATCCTTCATTCTTGTGATTTTCTGTAGAATGGATGGTGCAGCCGCGACACTTGCCCTCGACGGGCCTCCGAGAGGAAGCAACGGAGCTGCTGCCGTTGCCAATACCTTAGGCGAGCTTATTACAGAAGCAGGAGATGACCCGACATTGGAGCCACTCCTCGAGCCATTGGAAGACGCTGGACTGGGCTCAGATGAAGGGGAAAGTGTTGATGGAGGCGGATATCGAGAAACCGGTCGGGATTGGGCCTTTGGGGCGGTTGTGGATGGAGCAGAAGTGCTGGTGAATGTCAAGGTAAAATACCGGTGATTTTCCAAGTTCCAAATAGAGACGATCATGTTGGCCTGTATCTGGTCTTCTGATAGAGAGGGTTTAAATTCGTTACTTGAAGACGTATTTGCCGATGTAATGGACTTGGGCGAAAGTACAACACCGACGACAGCATCATGTACGAAAGCGGGGCCTTTCCTCCTTCCCGTGGGACGCTCTTTTGATTGTAAGGGATCTATTCTTGAACGTGCTTGATTCTCCGAGGCTATCGTTGGCGTCGTGTCCTCACTCTGTAGGACGTCCTGCGGCTCAGGCGTATGCTCTCTTAAGGTTTTCTGGTCCATATCGTCGGCTAGGCCATCAAGAAACTTCTGTTATCTCATTAGCAACATGGCCAACAACAAACAACTGTATCATCTCAGCATAACCGACCTCCCAGCTGACCCATACTGGATGGCCATCTTGCAGCAAGTCGATACCAATCTGTGATAATGACTGTCCATACAAGATGGCGGCCGCAGAAACCTCCTGCCCGTCACCATCTCCATCTTCATCGTCCAAGTCCCCGCCCGCATCAAGTCCTAACAATCTTCCCATTGCTTCGTTCGCCAAAATGACGGTCTTCAGGCTCGAGAGAACCAGCAGAGGCGTTGGGAGATATTGCAGCGCCGTCAGCGCCGTCAGCGCCATCGTGGGCAGGGTAGGAATGTCGACGAAGAGGGACGGGCTGTCGCGGTTTGACCGGGGCGATAGTGGGCCGTCGCCGTTGTCGATGCTGAAATAGCCATCGCGGTCAATGGAAGCTGCCTGTGGTGCATCGAACAAGGTGGCAGATAAGGATTGCTTCAGCGTCGGATACTCGGTGACGCCCAGTCGATGCGGCGGCGGTGTCTCGCTGCCATTGTGTCGCGCTGCCGATGGACTTGTCATGGTACTCGGTCGCTCTGGGCCTCACGCGGCTCCCGGGGAAGCTGGTCGACAAGCCCACCGCCTCCAATGTCAGGGTGTCGAAAGAAGAGGGGACCCCGCTGCGAGAAGGTCGACGTGCTGTGTACCTTCCCGTCGGATCTATGGGAACTGCATGGTAACACAAATCGACGACATGATACAAAGTACAAAGCTGTGATGGGTTGAGAATGGAAGCCCCAGGGCGTCGAAGGCTTGTCCCTCAGCAAGCACTAGTACCAACGAGGCGAGACAGGTGGATAAGGTTTCGAGTGCCCCTGTGCTGCTGTGCTGCTGCTGGTCGAGACCCTTCACGGCCGGGGGTTCCGCACCACGCCTGCCAATCAATCATGTCGGTATTCCGCGTTCAACACACATCACCCATTATAATTCCGTCGATCAAATCACAGGACATGAGCAGAATATCAATTTCATATTTCCCATGTGTGCCTTGATCCTCCAATCCCATCATCGTGCTCGCCTTGTGCCGTTCCCCAATCTCGAGTACCGAGACCGACCAGCTTCACTACGAGTGAATACCTTCGCGAAGGATGGGCTGCATGCTGGAGTCTCGGCACCACCCGACGCCACTGAGGTCAGCTCAGTCAGTTCGACCCCCGCAATGCGCGCTTTCTCGAAGCCGCAATTGGCATCACAGTAAGATGTCACACCTCCAAGGTCTCCATTGACTCATTATTGATTGGGACCGTTTCCGTGTCTTGATCTCCATTCCCCAGCCGACGAATTCTTTCACGGAAACACCGGTGGACGAATTCTTAGCGATGCGGAGATCTAGACCCCATCTGCGGTGTCACGCTGCAGATCGCCCGCTAGCCAACTCGCGTCTTGCAGGGTCCCAGTGCACTACGGGGTAAGGCTCCGATGTGCAATGGGCGGGCGCATCAATTCAAATACGCACCGCTCCGCTCCGCTGCCACCGCTGTCGACAATCTGTGCAGAGAAAGAGAAGAGCATGCTCGCCATCACGAAGACCAGATCAAGTGAATGCACATACAGTGGGAAGAATCATCTCCATCGAAGCACTGGGAATGACCTTCATCGTTATCGTCTCCCTGGCCCTGGATCCAACGAAAGCGGCGATCCTCTGTGGGGTAATCGCCGTGACCACTCACCGACGAGACCCACGTGAAGATCTCGACTAGTACTCGTATCCTGCGATAAATGCCCGGCTCCTCTCCAAGGGTTCTGGAGATCCCTATGTTATCGAGAAAACCTCGAGGAGCATTCAGTGATAAGAGTGTAAGCCTACAGCTGTCCTTCAAGGATACTGCATGTCCCTTGCAAGGACATGTTATCGAAAGGATCTAGAAGGAGCATCCAGTTATCAATCTACCAACATCCTCCAAGGCTTCTACTTCCTCTTTAAGACAGGTTGTGGAGAGGATCTTGAGGAGCATCCAGTGAAAGATGTACCACCGTCCACCAAGGATTCTGGTACTGTAGCGTGCAAGTGCCTGTCTTTCTTCCGTGACTTTCTTTTCCTTTTATCTTGCCCCCGGGTTTGGAGAGAGTGGGAAGCTGCCCTCGGGCATAAGGCTAAGCTAAACCAACAAAGTCCTGAAGCTCAAGGTGCACTACAAGTAGCAAATAGTGCTAGACTCCATTGTTATTTCCGCCGCTAATAGGCCTCGGTGGATGAACTGACCGTCCATTGACTTTCTGCTTGATGTTTCACGGGACGAAGGTGCTGTTCCCCCGCCTTGCTTTCCAGGGCTCTTACTTGTACCTGATCTGCTGGCCTAGCTCCGCGAAGAACGGAAGACCACGGCATCCTCTGCTATGATCCTTCAGGTGAACAGCCAAGCTGACATACCCCGCCTCCTGGGCGCCTGGGCGACCCTCCGTGGTACTTCTTAAGACCGGACGTATCTTTCTTTACATGGCATTGCTCCAAGTCGCTCTATACTGTTACTTCAAACCTATTCATTTCACAATTAACCTTCACAGCCCGCCGACATGACTTCGGAAGACGGCTACAACCCTGAATGGCTCGAGGTAACATACTCCTCCCATCCTCTGCCCTCTCCAGCAACACCGCCGTCCACTAACCTCCCTACACAGCTCGAAAAGCCCTCGGCACGCGCCCCCTCCTCCACGGCACAGCCTCGGGAATAATCCAACAATACAACGGCCTCGGCGCAATGCTAGCCTCCCAGATGCCACCCCCCGACCCCTCCGTCACCGCGCGCGACGAGAAGATCGACGACAACGTCACGGTGCGCATCTACACCCCCAAGGAAGCCACGGACCGGGAACTGCCCCTCGGCGTCTTCATCCACGGCGGCGGCTACATCTGCGGCAATCTCGACTCCGAAGACCCCGTCTGCCGCGCCTTCGCCCACCACGTCCCCCCGGCCCGCTCACACAACCCCTGCGCTTCCCTCCAGCATCCCGCACCACTGGCCCCCCCTCCCAGGCCTGGCACCACGCCCCCTCCCTCAACGCCACCCAGTCGCAAGTCTTCGTGAGCGGCGGCCTCGCCCTCGCCGTCGCCGACGCCACCATCATCACAGCCGGCCACCGCGCCCCCATCCAAGGCGTCGTGGCCCTCACGCCCGTCCCCGCGCACCCAGCCTCCGTCCCCGCCGCGTACGCGCACCTGTACCAATCCTCCAACGAAAACCGCGGCGGGGGTGCCGATCATCGACGCCACATCCATGCGAAACGCTCCTGGCAGCCGTGGACGCGCGGCCCGACGACGCGAGCACGTTCGTGACCGCTGTCGGAGCGGCTGGGCGAGTTTCCGCCCACGTGGGTGGCGGGGTGTGGGAAGGATTTGTTAAGGGATGATGGCGTGCTGGTGGAGGCGATGTTGAGGGATAAGGGGGTGAGGACAAGGTTGGAGAGGTGGGAGGGGTGGCCGCATTGTTTTGGGAGCTTTCCGGGTCTGCGGGGGGATTGAGGCGGACGAGGTTGAGGTGGGGGAGGTTTTGTCGGTTGCGGGTTTGGTGTATGCGCCGGTGGGTAGTAGGCGCATTTTGTTAGATCAAGTAGCGCTTTTGAGTGGAAAAGATGGAGGGGAGCCTCGGTGGTAGATCGGTAAAGAGAAATGACGTTCTGTACTTTTTAGTAAGCAGATCATAGCTCAATGACTACCAGCATCTGTATACTTGATCGTTGCGAAGGGATGGTTCGCCAGGAGTGACTATTTGATGTAGTCGTTCGCCTGACGGTGAGTGAAGGATCAGAATTGTTGGTTGGACCTCTTTCTTCCTCGACACTTTGTCACAAAGGGGCGGATATCAAGAATCCTTGGATCACGGCTGAAGATTTCTCACCGGACAATCGTCAAAGTCTTCTCGACAATTTATCTAAGAAGCGGTGCCAGAATCCTTGGTGGTCAGTTGTCAATCAAAGATTTGTAGCGATCCGGAGTGACAGTCCATAAAACCCTAAGGATCCCGCTGTACAAGACCAACCCATTGCAATTAATACTCGTCATATCGCGCCAGAAATTATCAACTCCGCCATAGCATAGCACGCTTTTGCTCCTGGAACCCGTGATGCCCTTCGCTCCGATCCGGTCCCATTCATGCCCATCCACCGCCCATTCTACATAGATCCCTAATAATACTGCGACTGACAGTAATCCCGGCCCTTTTTGTACAAAATGCAGCGAGACGAATTAGAATAACAACCATCGTTTTGATCTCCCCTTCTCCCCATCCTCCTTCCCAATTCCGTCAGGTGAGTTGGGCTTCTTCCCATTCTTCGAGCTATCTGACACAGGCGTCATGGAGGTCCCCCCCGAGGCGGCTGCTCGAATCGCGGCCATTCGGTGTTTGGCCCGTTCATCGCCATGGTCGGCAGCCTTGACATACCAGACATTCGCCTCGAGCGGATCACGGCGGCAGCCAATGCCTGTCTCAGTGAAGTATCCTACAGCATATTCCGCCTTTGGAAGACCTGGTTGATATGATTAGCGAAAAGCTGGATCCTTACGACAAATGAACAAAACGTACCACACTCTGCCGCTTTCCGTGCCCATTCGTATGCTTCGTTTTCATCCTTGTCGAGAACCGGCTCCGCCCCAATCATGTACCATGCGCACAGCGCCATCATGGCTACTGGATGTCCTCGTTGCGCAGCGCCGGTGTAGAAGTGTACACTCAAGGCAGGATCGCGAGGACAGTTCAGTTTGCCATGCTCATACGCATCGCCGAGTCTGTAGTTGGCTTCGGCATGCCCGAGATCGGCAGACTGAGTGAAAAGCTGCGCTGCATACGACTCGTCCTGGAAAACATCGTCTCCATACCCTGTCTCATGCAGAAGACCGAGATCATAGGGCGCGGAATTGTATTGGAAGTCTGCTGATTCAGCAGCTCTTTTGAGCCACTTCAAGCCCTCACGATACCGGTTGCCGAGACCCATGTCTCCTGCTAAACAAGCTTTCCCAAGTCTCAACATCGCCCCAGGGTGGTTCTTCGAAGCTGATTGCCTGTAGAATTGAACTGCTTTCTGGGGGTCTTTGCGAGTACCCCAGCCAAACTCATAGCACAATGCGGCGCGATAGCCAGCTTCAGCGTGACCGTGCTTGCTGGCCGCGACAAACAGTGGGAATGCCCGTTCATAGTCTTCTTTGCCTTTGCTAAACAAGCCAGACGAGTAGCCGTCGGCAAGGTAGTATTGCGCAAACGGATAGCTCCTATCTGCCAACTTCTGAAGGATCTGCCTTGCTTCCCGCAGCAGGTCCGCGTTGCCAGTGGCCGCAGTAGTATTGTCCACGTAGGGACCGTCAAGGTCTCTCGCGGTTTGGGGACTCGGCTGTCGTAAAACCCCATCATCAAGACCATTGGCCGCTGCCTCCTGAGCCGCATTGACCATGAATACCGCAAATTCGTATTGTATGGCAGGATCGTTGGTCTTCTTCACGTTTGCGCGGTACATCTCAAGGGTCTGCTTGGTACTTAACAAAGAAGCATTGGAGCCGACTGCTGTTCGAAGGTGAGTGTTGTCGAGGCTTGCAGGTGCTGGAGGCGGCTGGGGATAGGGGACATTTAGCAGGTCAATGTACGATAGAGGACGGCTATCAGGGGAATGTCCACAGCCCGGACTGATGGACTGTGCACGGGCATATTGATTGGGCGACAACTGTGGGGAACGAGTGCGACCCCTTGCACCATGATCGGAGATCACAGAATATGCCGATGGTGGTCGAGGGAGTGTTGGCAAGGGGTGGTGGTTCCATGTGGTAGGTGCTAGATGTTGATTGGACGGGGCTGGAGTTTCACCAGTAGAAGATGGTGGAGAGTCTGATTTCGATGTCTGCACTGTACTATGTGATGCGCGGTTGTCGACCAGCCGTAGTCCACCACCGTCTGAATTTTGTTGATGATGATACTGTAACGGCGTGACTATTTCTGGTGTCCGTGTTGGCATTGGAGGGCTACCGCGGGACATAGGCCGCGACCTAGCTTCGCCATCCTCCGAGCCATCAAGTCTAGATGAAATCGACCGCTGACTTGCGGAGGAGAGCAATGCCATCTGCGGTTGTTGTAAAGTGAATGGAAGCTCAGTCGTGGATCTCTGCCTGTACGGAATCGACTGTGTAACAGGCATTGGCCCACTGGATTGCCGGAGGTGCTCGGGCTCAGCGAGCTCCGTCTCCCAGGTCCCAGCGGATACTGACCTTGAAGGGCCCACATCGTCGGCAGAATACGACGGGAGACGCGCAGGTAAAGGTGGCGGATAGATTGAATCGGAGCTGTTGTTGATGTGTACTGGCGACAATGGAGACCCTGGTCCCCGTGTTGTGCGGTTGATGGCTGTCGCCGGTAAAGGCTTTCTTGGGGGCGACCGAGTCAAGTCTTGTACCGCATTCTCCTTGGAAGACTCTCTGGTAGGGAATTGTATTGGAGAGCCTGTTCGGGAAGATGAGGTCTGCTCATATGATTGCATAGGAGATAAGGTAGGCCGAGGGCCTTCTGCCTCGCCATAGCTGGCCATTCCACTGCCCTGTCCGACCAGGAAATACCTTTTCCACGCACAAACCTCAAGATGGCCAGCTGAAGTATCCTAGATTCCTCCTCTTCTAAGCACGCGGGCCGTTCCAACGATCTGGGGAAGCCTAGAGAGCAGCTCAAGGATGTCAGCAAGCTCCTGCCGAAAAGAAAATTACCATCAGGAGGGTAAGGTTTGCAAGCCGGCCGTATGCCGAGTTGTTTCGCATTGGCTTCAAGACGCCCAGTCGGGTGGATCGAATAGAGTGGAGCTTACAAGGTGATTCTTTGTCTCTGACCTCATGGCCCTGCCGGAAACTTCAGACGGAGTGACGGACACCAACGAGAGCTGGCTTGCCACAATTATATATTATGAGGAAGCCCGAGCTGACGAGGCTGACGGCAGCAAAATAAAGGTGTAAAGCATGTGGTGAGGTTGCACTGTTCGACCAACTGGAAAGTACAGTACTGTACCGTCTCTGAGAAGCTTCGATGGTTAGTCTAGCGCAACGGCGCTGGCGAAGGAGAAGGGGCTGCGACTGGGGAGTTGGACAGCAACAGATCTAATTTGAGACGAGTGTCCAACTGCGCGGTCCAACGGGCACCTGGGCAGAAAAAGGGCGGCGAAAAGGGACGAAGCCTCGTCTCTGTTATGAGCTAGGGAGTTTGGGATGACTGCTATTAGTCAAAGCCTCGACCGGCTCCACTCCGCGGATTCGGATGGTTCCAATAAACGCACGTCCGAAAGCCGAAGTAGAGGTACCTTACCAATGCAAATACCAATACGAGAGGATCAGACGAATTCACTCATCACTCATCACGCTTCACTCTTCACCCTTCACTTGTTCAAGGTCACTGGTCCAGGAGTCGGACCATCCGAAAACAATATTACCCCTGATTCACAGACCGAACACATGACCCCATCCTCTGCGGCCTGCAGCCCCGTGGCCCTTCCAAGCCCCCCTCAGCAGCCTTAGCAGTGTTAGGGATTACCTTACATGTAATGAATTAACGAATTAACGAATTAACGAATTAATGGATTCATGTTGACAGAAAGCGATTGCGGAGTGGACAATGCATTCTTGGCGTGGATCGGCGGCAGGGGTGGTCACTCCGTACAGGGGTGGTGCCGCCCAAATGCCACCTGAAGTGCATAAGAGTGCACCTGAGTGGCGGCCTTGTGCTTCGCGGACCAGTTGCACTGGGGAAAACGTGGGTTTCAGGCTGAGGACGATTGGAAATTGGGAACACTGCGCGTCTCGAACATGTACGAGTACGGCTACCGGTACTCGGACACCTATGAGTAAATGCGAGCTGGGGGAAACGTATCAATGCGTAGATACATCACCATGTCAAGATATCAATATTTCATGCACATGTCAGCCTGAGCAATCCGCCCTGATTATTCACCCCTCCTTCACCACGGGAACAGACGAACACGATGGAAGATTCGGAGTGGGATGGAAAGGGTTGCCCATGGCGATGTTCCGTGACCCGTCCCAAGAACCGGCATATTAATAGCATCATTTGTTTTGCACTTTGCATTTTGCATCTGGGATGACTGCAATCCTGGCTCCGCCCTAAAGCCCGCGCTAGACCGGATTGGCACTTCGGCAGCAAAGGGGCAGGCTTGAGTGGCCCCGCTTACTGGCAGCGCGGCAGCCTTGGTCGTGTTGCAGACCGGGGGGCGACGCAAGCCAGAAGATCGGAAGGGAGAGCCTCCACACACGCCTTTTGCTTGCTGCACTGTGCGACCAAACTTCCGCCTCTGCGACTGCGACTGCGACCACTTTCTTTCAGCTTGGCGACTTGCACGCCCATCATCAGCCTTTCGTTTCGTGGGAACCTCCCCCAAGTCATCCTTGGTGCTCCCTCCATTCGCTATTCTTGTCCCGTCTTTGTTGTTTTTCCGGCCGCCCATTCGTTTGCCCGAGGCACGCCTCCGTGCAACTCAAAGTCCTGCCGTAGCCTTGCAGATCTCGCTGCGTGAGAGGTGTCCAGACTACACATACCCAAGACCTTCTGACAGACTTGGGAGCTGGGACGATTCAAGTAGTCCTGCTGGTCTACAGATGCCCCGTATAATTAGCTTTCTCTTCTAGGGCTTCTGTTTTCGTAAGTACGGATGCCGGGGCATAAAACTCCTGGAATGCTGCTGACATTCCTTACGCGTCCAGCGCCATGCCACTCCCGCAAAGACCACCGAACGTCTCTCCTAAGCGAGAGCGTAGGCATAGGTCATCGAAACATCGAGATTCTCCATCACGACATTCTCCGTCCCGGAGGACTCGTCCTCAGGATGTCGAAACCGGCGGATACTTTGACCGTTTAGCCGCACCGAGTACGCCATCAAGAAGGCCCAAACAAGAAGCATATATCCAAGATTCGTCGGCCCCTGCGACACCCACTGGTGACCGAGTACCCATAATGAATCCTCTGGGAGTTCCAAAAGATCTTGGCCGGAAGCGAAGCCTCATTCGGCCAGAGCGAAGACCGGTGGACAGGGAGGATCCGAACTACTATTACCGTCAACATGCCCAGAACATGAACGTCTTGCCTTCCACAACGGGCAATGATCCCCTGCTTGAGGATCATGGGGAAGCGGAGACTTTAAGCTCGGGGAGCGTGGATGTGAAGGACCAGACTGGGCCTGGTGGCATGGCATATTCTGACAGCTCACCTCCCCGGGGGCGAGACCGATATGGTGGAGCCAGGGTTGAGGACAACGGCAAACGGTTGCAGAAGAAATTGACGCGGATGGATACCAGGCAATTGGCCGCAGAAGAGAAGCAGCGACAGAAGGAGCGTGATGCACTCCGGCCACCGAGCTTCTGGAACGTCTATTGTGCAATCGTCACTTTCTGGTGTCCAGGCTTTATTCTCTCATGCTTTGGAAAACCGGCAAAGGCACAGCAGCGCGCTTGGCGGGAAAAGATGGGTCTCATCAGTATCATCATACTGATCTGTGCTTTCGTGGGATTCCTGACGTTCGGATTCACAGAAGCCGTTTGTGGCCAGCCCGGGCTCAGACTGCAGATCAATAAGGTTGACGGAGGGTATATGATTTTCCACGGGGCTGCTTATAACCTGGACGGGTCGAAGCATCCAGCCGCCAGAGGTATTCCGCTTAACTCGGATGTTCTCTACGATCTCCCTCACCGTTACGGAGGACAAGATGGGAGTTTCTTTTTCCAGAACGTCAACGGAGCATGCAAAGGACTTATCACTTTGGCGCCCGGGTCTGATGTCCCGACCAACGCAGACGGTGATTTAGCGTGGTACTTTCCTTGCACCGCCTTCAACCAAGACGGATCTAGCCAACCCAACTTTACTGAGCCATACTATCTTGGCTACGCATGCCACACAACATTACAAGGCAGGAAGGACTTTTACGGTCTGCGAAGCTCGGGGGATGTATACTTTACTTGGGCCGATGTTAAGAACTCGAGTAGGAATCTCACGGTTTATTCTGGCAACGTTCTAGACCTGAATCTCCTCGATTGGTTCAATACTTCCGAGGTCACCTATCCGGCCCAATTTGATGACCTTCGACACAACCCTGCTGTCAGGGGCGTCGACATCACTCTCGCTTTCCAGTCAGGACCGAATAAACGCTTGGGTCAGTGCCTCTCAGAGATTATAAAAGTTGGCAACATCGATACCGAAACCGTGGGCTGCATCGCGTCTAAGGTCGTACTCTATGTCTCCCTTACCTTCATTCTGTCCATTGTCCTGGTCAAATTCTTCCTGGCATTGACCTTCCAGTGGTTCTTCAGCCGTCGGTTTGCAGCGGCGAAGTCATCGATGGGTGGCAATTCCAAGAAGCGGAACCAACAGATCGAGGATTGGAGCGACGATATTTATCGCCCACCGCCAAAGCTGACCGATCCTGCCATGGGCTTTTCGGACCGATCCAGTAAACGAACCAGCGCTTTTCTTCCTACAACTTCGAGATTCACAAGTCCATATGCTACAGAGCGAGCGGCGAAGAAGAACCGACCCACACCTACCACCATGGCCAGCCAAACCTCCAGTTCCAAATTGGTTCCACCTGCACCCCTTTTCGGGCATGGCAATGGAAGCGAGGGTTCGTTCCCAAGCATAGAACCAAGCTCGGGCCAGAGTGTGACTGCCAGTCGTACATCTCTCATGATGTCCGCACAAGATCAGAGATACTCTAGCGTCGTAGCCGAGGTTGACGGGCCAGGACCGGCTGGTTTCATTCACGCAGCGGTTGTGCCGCAGCCGCCACCAGAGTGGCAACCTTTTGGCTATCCACTGGCTCACGCCATATGTCTAGTTACTGCATATTCCGAAGGCGAGGAGGGTTTGCGAACCACTCTGGACTCTATTGCCACCACGGAATACCCCAACAGTCACAAGACCATCTTGGTGGTTTGTGATGGTTTAATCAAGGGTCATGGCGAAACTTTGACCACTCCAGAAATTGCCCTAGGAATGATGGGAGACCATGCCGTTCTACCAGACGAGGTTCAGGCTTTCTCTTACGTAGCTGTTGCTAGCGGTTCGAAGAGACACAACATGGCGAAGATCTACGCCGGCTTTTACGACTATGGAGAGAACTCGGTGATTCCTCCAGAAAAGCAACAACGAGTACCGATGATGGTTGTTGTCAAATGTGGAACGCCCGATGAAGCTGCAAAGAGCAAGCCTGGAAACCGTGGAAAGCGAGACAGCCAAATCATCTTGATGTCCTTTTTGCAAAAGGTCATGTTCGACGAGCGCATGACTGAGCTAGAGTTCGAGATGTTTAACGGTCTCTGGAAGATTACAGGGATTTCACCCGACTTTTATGAAATCGTGCTCATGGTAGACGCCGATACCAAAGTCTTCCCGGACAGCTTGACACACATGATCTCAGCCATGGTCAAGGATCCCGAGATCATGGGACTCTGTGGAGAAACGAAGATTGCAAACAAGCGCGATAGTTGGGTATCAATGATTCAAGTGTTTGAGTAGGTTTGCAAATGAGATTTCAACGCATGTTACTGACTCATCTAGATACTTCATTTCCCATCACCTATCAAAGTCATTCGAGTCTGTCTTTGGTGGCGTAACCTGTCTACCCGGCTGTTTCTGCATGTACCGCATCAAGGCACCCAAAGGTGGCCAGAATTACTGGGTACCTATACTGGCCAATCCCGACGTCGTTGAACACTACTCCGAGAATGTGGTTGATACGCTGCACAAGAAGAATTTGCTGCTCCTGGGCGAGGATCGATACCTCTCCACACTCATGTTGAAGACATTCCCGAAGCGCAAACAGGTCTTTGTCCCTCAAGCAATTTGTAAGACCACTGTGCCCGACAAGTTCTCTGTCTTGCTGTCACAAAGACGTCGATGGATCAACAGTACAGTTCACAACCTGATGGAGCTTGTACTTGTTCGGGATCTTTGCGGCACGTTCTGTTTCAGCATGCAGTTCGTCGTCTTCATCGAACTTGTCGGAACGTTGGTCTTACCGGCAGCTATCAGCTTCACCGTCTACCTCATCATTATTTCGATAGTGAAGAAACCGGTTCCTGTCATTCCGCTGGTACTGCTGGCTCTGATCCTCGGCTTACCAGCTGTGCTTATCGTGCTGACGGCACATCGGTGGTCGTATGTTTTGTGGATGGGCATCTACCTCCTCTCCCTTCCCATCTGGAACTTGGTACTGCCGTCGTACGCATTCTGGAAATTCGATGATTTCAGCTGGGGTGACACTAGAAAGACAGCAGGAGAAAAGACCAAGAAGGCTGGAATTGAGTATGAGGGCGAGTTCGACAGCAGCAAGATCACAATGAAGAGGTGGGGTGACTTTGAGAAAGGTATGGCCAGCACTTCCCAACATCCTTCCGGCAGCACACCTATTGACACATGGCAGAACGTCGCATGAAAGCTCCCAGTGCCGGGTGGTCTAGCCAGCAGTCGACCGCAGCAGCTAGTGGCTGGCGGTCCCAACAACACCAAGGCTACGATGAGTACTCGGATCTGTAGTCGCTTCAACATCCTTCCTCAGCATTGGGGGTGGGCGGCAATGTGGGATTTTGCATTGGGGGCCAGGCTTGGCTAATGGCAGCATGTGCATTCTGGTGTTCCTGTATACATGATTGTTTTCACCGGTGTGGTACAAAGTATCTTGAACGGGTGTTGGCGTGTTGGCGGGAACGCTGCCGCTGCATCAGGTTCGATCCTGCATAGACCAACCTCGGGCCGGGAGAAGGTGAGAGGTGCCGCCGCCTCCCACGTGTATATAGCAGCAAAGAGATTACAGAGGTCACGCTCCCAACAAACAGCGGGCTTTTCACACTTTCCGTTCTGCATGCCTATCTCTAAAGCTTCCAGCACTCCACTTATGTACATACCTTGTGCTCATCACGCCTAGGCCACAGGGAGTTGTGGAAGTGCAGCAGAGCCATTCGAGAAATTCCTTGGTGCAAATGTGTGCAGCTCCTTTCACAAAAGTTAATTCAAATCCCGTCTGGCACAAAAAGACCCCAGTCGTATCTCCACTGTGTCAAAACCGTAGTGGTCACAGAGCGGTCGGAGTTGGGGTCGTCGTAATCAATGCACGAACAAGGCCCGTCCACGCAGCCGCCGGGCACAAAGCCGATTCCCTGCGCGAAGCGCCAGGACCAACGAGAACCTCATCCTTTGATCGTGTGTCAAAGAAAGCCCCCACAGGCAAGATGAAACGCGGGCCGGCATGACATGGCAGACAAGTCACAAATCCTTGAACCAAGGCAACGGAGAAGGTGGTTGAATAAAGCTATTCTGCAACGTGGTGGTTGATGGACGCCGCGGTCAATGGGGATTGGTTGGAGCCTGATCCTGGCACCTGCTGCGACGGGCGGGCCCAGGCACGGCGGTATCAAAGGAGCCCTACCTCGTTGGAGACAACCCAACTTCGCACAAGCAACAATGGGGGATTCATATACGCCGCGTCAGCTGTCGGGGGGGTTCTGATTTTATTTCCTCACGGTTTCTGCACTTTCAGAAAGTTCATCTCATCTCATCGATAACCCGTTACGGTCGTTGCTTCAATTCATCAGTTTCATAGTCGCTCTTTTCACTCGCATTCATTGTCAGTAGGACCCGGTTGTGCCTACCACATTCATTTTACAATTCACTTCGAAACAGCTCAACTGGACAGGAACCATCTCACTCGCGCCTCGAAGACGGAAGTCACAATCACACATCAACAAAATTAACGCTGCCACCCACGTTTCATCCACGTTTTTCGAGACCAATTAGACTCGCGTGACTCTCTCATAAGACCGACATCTCAACACACACCACCACCACCACCTTCTTCCTTTTTCCCGGCCCGGGGCCTATGATTATATCAGTATGCATTACAGAATCGTTGCTGGAGCGGTGATCGCTGCTTGCGTCACGGGCGCTGCAGGACAGTGTCCGGACGGCTCGACGCCTCAGGTGATCGATCAGATGTCGTATTGTACGGCGGTCCAGGCGGTCACCTATCAGAAGTTTTCCGGGGCTGGTACCTACAACCGAATCACAAATATGGATCCGCAGACCGGAGCTTGCGAGAGCACGCCGGTGGGGTATAGTGGGCCATTGACGCCGTTGGATGAGGAGGTAGGTGTTGATGCTCGAGAGCGAGGATGTTTGTGGTAGCAAGCTAATCGAGTGCCATAGGTGTCATTGCATTTTCGTGGGCCTCTCGTGTTGAAACAATTCGCTGTGTATATTCCGGGGACTGGCTCCAGTAAGAAACGCAGTGTTAGGCAAACTAGCCATGACCGCCGGCATGGTCATCAGAAGTTTCATGGACACAATAAAGAGGTTCGCGAGGCTGAGGACCATGCTGAGGAAGCGAAGCGTGGGATCGGCTCTCTGGTAACAGCGACGATGGCCAATGGTGCAGTGATAACCTTCACGAACCAATATGGGGCCGCAGCGGCTACTACCTCGACTGCCACTACTTCAACAGCTACCGTGGTTGCAGTCGCATCAAGCATAGCAACTTCGAGCTCGGCAGCCGCAGCAAGCGAACAAATGGGCAGTGCAACTCCAGTCGCCGCAAGCAGCTCATCGTCCAGCTCGGCCGCTGCGTCCCCTGCGGCGAGTGCGTACGCTAGCAGTGGCAGCTGGACACGTCAAGCGTACTACAGCTCTGATCAAGGAACTGCTGACGGTCTTGTCTTTTTAAACAATATGGGCGGAGGAGCTTCGGGAGTCTTCGATATGTATGCCATTCTTCTATTGTCTTATCATTCCGAGCTGCCCATTGCTAACAGATCCATAGGAATACTTTCGGAAATTCGCTCTCGTACGCCTCTTGTGACGCTACCAGCTCAGCCGCATCTGCCCAAGTATTGAACGGAACCATACCTGATAACAACGAGATCATTATCATGACCAACACTCCCTGCGTCAACGGTGATTGCGGGTACACCCGTCCAGGCACAATTCCATATCGTAAGTTACTCAGACAGTCCAAACATTGATCGACACGCTGACATTGCACAGATGGCTTTGGTGGCGCTCAAAAGGCCTTCCTTATGGAGTTCTCCATGCCCATGAGCGGCTGCACGACTGGGGGGGCGCCGGATATGCCAGCCATCTGGATGTTGAACGCGCAGATCCCTCGCACACTCCAATACGGGTTCCCCAACTGTTCGTGCTGGACGTCTGGCTGTGGCGAGCTCGATCTCTTCGAAATCCTCAGTATGGGCAACACCTATGCCACAACGACGTTGCACTTGACTTCCGGTAGCGGTGGAGGCACGCCCAACTATTTCAGTCGCCCGACCAGCAAAACCATCAAGGCGGCCGTTGTGTTCAAAGGCGACAACCAGACGGCCAATATTCGGATCCTCGACGACAGTCAGACCTTTGATAGCGCGTTGGATGCGTCGACGATCGAGTGGTTCTGCAGCGATGCTAACGCGTCTACCATTACGCCTGTATACCCGTCTTAGCTTCGTACATTGATTGTTTATGGGAGGCGGCTTTGATTGAATGGTGAAAAATGCATCACCAGGGCATGTAGCGTTGAACGCCGGCTATGGGAGTTATGTAGCATGCATGGGAATTGGATGCTGGCTGGAGTCACTGCGTGACGGTGCCTACCCACGATAGAGGATTGAACAGAACTTATCGTTAGATATTCTTACAATGCATGTCCCTGGCGGGCAGGATATATCTGAAATACGTCTCGATGTAGGAGGTGGTCCACAGTGACTTATGGCAGTGTATGATTCTCGAGCGATACAACTTTCTGAGCCAGCATCGATCTGTCGTCGCCGCTGACCGTCGAGGGCCGAGGTTGATCCGGGCTTTCTTCCGAACAAGGCAGTCTTCACGAGCGACGGAAACAAGCAGCTCCCGGCAAGTCATGGCAAAAACCTCCACCTTATGATATCGGCATCTTCGAGTAATCAGTCGCACTCGACAGGACCATTGATTGTAGAGTACGGAGTACAAAGGCACAGTTTCGCAGGTTGTGACGCTTGCTTTGATCGTGCAATGTGCTGCCAAACATCCAAGTTCCTCCCCGCACGCCACTTCGGCTAGAAAACCCCCGGCCATCGCTTTCGGCCTCAACCCGCCATCCACGGCTCCTTGCCTAACCTCTCGACAACCATCATCGCACCAGGAGCAAACACGAGGGCAGGTCTGTGGTGGTACAGGGCTCGAGGATGGCTTCAGTTTCGCCACCGAAGCCGTGGGAGAGAGCGGGAGCCGGCGCAACCGGTAGGTGTCCTGGTAAGCCGTGATTGCGATACTCGGGACAGACGACAGACGTCTCGAGTCTACGGTGGAATGTCCTGGTACTGACTATATCGACAGCTGCAGGCGCAACATCATCGTTAGGTGTTAATCCACACACGACTTCTACACCCACGACTACGACTTCCACATCTACCTCACAAGCGCCTTCGCTCCCTCCAAAACCTTCGACCCTTTCCCAACCAACATCAGCCCTCAATTCCGTCGTCAACCGCACCGCTTCGAATTACTCTCCCTATGGCGCCGCGTCCCGTCTGGGAACCTCGCCCTATGGTGGCTATGGCGGCCTCAACAGTTATTCATCGCCCTACTCGCGCTTCGGCGGCATGGGTTCCTCAATGTACGGAGGCATGGGCGGGTACGGGTCCATGTACGGCGGAGTGGGCGGTATGGGAGGCATGTACGGAGGGATGGGAGGGATGGGGATGCAGCCCGGAATGGACCCGAACGATCCCAATAGTCTGACGAACAGTTTCAGTCAGAGCACGCAAGCGACGTTCCAGATCATCGAGAGTATCGTCGGTGCATTTGGGGGTTTCGCCCAAATGTTGGATAGCACATATATGGCCACTCACTCCAGTTTCTTCGGTACGTTCCCTCCCCCCCCCAATCATCCCTCTGGTTCTCCCTCTCCCTCCCTTTTCCACAACTAACCTCCACCCCCACAGCCATGGTCTCCGTAGCCGAACAATTCTCCTCCCTCCGGCAAACCCTCGGCTCCATCCTCGGCATCTTCACCCTCCTCCGCTGGGCGCGCACTCTCCTCGCGCGCCTAACCGGCCGCCCCCCCCCCGCAGACGCCACCTCGCTCACCCGCCCCTCCAAAAAACCCTTCCTCGTCTTCCTCCTCGCCGTCTTCGGTCTCCCCTACCTAATGGGCAAACTCATCCGCGCCCTCGCCCGCTCCCAAGAAGAAGACTCCCTCCGCCGGCACCAAGAAAGCGGCCCCCTCCTCCTCGGTCCCGACGGCCGCCCTCTGCCCCCCGATCAGCAACCCGCGCCCGCGCCCATCGACCCCAGCAAACTCGATTTCTGCCGCGTGCTGTACGACTACACGCCCGCCCCGGCTGCCACGGGGGGTGCAGTGACAGAGGGTGTCGATCTGGCCGTCTCGAAGGGTGATCTGGTGGCCGTGCTGTCGAAGACTGATCCTGTGGGGCAGCCGAGCCAGTGGTGGCGGTGTAGGGCGCGCAATGGGAAGGTCGGGTATTTGCCGGGGGTTTGGCTGGAGCCGATTAGGCGGAACCAGGGACAGATTATGGGGGCGGGGAACGGAGGGAGTGAGGGGGGGAGTCGGGCGGGGACGATGACGACGGTGACGGCGGTGGGGAGCGAGAGTTTGAAGGGGGAGGGGCCGGGGGTGCAGGGGTTGCAGGGGTTGGGGAAGGTGGGGGATATTAGTGCGGAGAGCTTTCAGAAGAGTCAGTTCTATTCTTGAATGAGGTGGAGGGTGGGGTGGGTATAGCAGGTCCGTGGCTTTCTTTCTGTTTTGGGTCCGGGATGGGGCGAGCGCGTCGCTTTCTTGTTTGGTTGGGGTTGGGGGTTTTGAAGAGCGGTCAGGGCTGGATGTGATGTTAATGTAAATCGTTGATTGGGTATATATCCCAAAAAAAAAGATGGATCACGGAACATTTTCTTTTTGAGAGGCCGCGTGAGTAGTGCTTGTTGTCTTCTACGTCGGAATCGAAAATCCAGAATCTCTTTTCCCATAGAGTTACTTCACCATCAAATAGTCCAGACAACGAATTAAGTGATTATCTATACGTCTACGACCCCCCTCCCCCCTCCCCCGGTGTTCCCATCACTCCCCATCACTCCCACCACAACAACCAAAGATACCACCCCCCCACCACCCACCCCACCCTCCAAACCGACCACCGCACCTCCACCCACACCCTCCCGCCCCTGCCCCTCCGTTTCCGCTTCGAGCGATCATCATCATCGAACTCCCCATCCCCATCTCCACCCCTTCTCTTCCGGCCGACATACCCCTCGCCGAACCGATCGAATTGATCGACCAGCGGATTCGCCGACGCCAACGGGTGCGGTTTGGGATCCGATGGGGTGGCGTGGCTGTAGCCGAGGGGCGCGGGACTGGTGGTGCGCGGTCGGCCGGCCGTGGGGCGCACGAGGAGGAGGTTGTTGCTGCTGTTGCTACTGCTGTTATTGTTGTTATTATTATAGTGATAGTAGTAGGAAGGGATGGTAGCCGGGGAAGCTCTGGCCGAGGCGGCGGAGGAAGAATCCGCTTTAGCGGGGTGGGTGATGCGATCCTGGTGGTTCGCGGGGGGGTTGGAGAGAGGGAGGAGAGGTTGAGGGATGGGATGGCCATCGGTGGCAGAAGTAGGCGTGGTAGTGGTAGCCCCGAACGCAACGGCCACGGCCCGCACAACCAACACCGCGAGGGTGAACGCGAGCAGCAGGGCGTACCGCATGAAGATTGCCAACTGGTCCGGCAGCAGACAAAGCCTTGTCTGGATCGTCTCCGCCCCCCCACTAGCACCCTCGCTGGTGAGGAGCGGCATCCCCGCCGCATCGACCGGATTCCACAACCCCAGCATCACAACTCCCGGCCGCCGAACCCCCATCGCCCAACTCGCACTCTTGACCGTGATCTCGCGCACCCCGCCCCCCCTAGCCGTATACCCCCGATGCACAACCTCGCAATAGTCGTGATCGTCGCCGGAGAAAACGTGGTGCACGTTTCCGATTTTGTCGATGAGTTCGGCGGAGAGGGCGGGCGTGAGGACGTTTTGGTACTGGTAGCCGGATTGGATGGGGATGGCGTTGGCGTCATCGCTTGGGAGGGGTTCGTTGCCGGCCGGGTGGGCGGAGGGGGGTGAGTGCTCGCGGAGGGGGCCGCACGGGGTGCCGGGGGGGCGGTAGAGGGGGATATGGGTGAGGAGGATGGAGGGGAGGTCGGCGGAAGCGGGGGCGGGGGGTTCTTGTGGGGTGGAGGCGGAGGAGGCGGTGGAGAGGTCGACGGCGGTGCGGGCTTGGGGGGGGTATTCGGGTTCGTGGGCTCGGAAGCGGAGTTCGCGGGCCAGGAGGCGGGCTTTTCTTGCTTTGGCGGTGTCGAGGAATTCGGAGACGGGGAACCAGATGTCGGCGTTTGGGTCGTCAGTGGCGCTGATGCCTTGACGGCCGGTGGAGGGGTCGAGTTGGCCTTTGGCACTTAGGGAGACGGTGTCGACCGATATGAAGGTGTGGTTGCCGATTATGTTGATGGCGTTTCCTTCGCCGAAGTAGGCGTTGAAGCGCGCTCGTACGGGCCGTTGGATGCCGATTCCTAACCCTAAGTCGTGGTTGCCTGGTAAGCCCGTGATGATCTTTCGATTCTGCTGTGACTGTCTCTGGTGATCGCTACGTTGCGCCCAATTCGTGAAGAATGTGCGACCAAATCGATCGTACTCTCGTAGCCAAAAACCTCCCCCATATTTTCTATACCGCGGTTCAGGGCTTTCACTGCTTCGTGTCCCCCACTCCCGTCCTCCGTCGAAAAGATCTCCAAGAAAGAAAACAGTATCAGGATGCAACGCTTTATTCAGTAACGAGAATGACCGGCGAAGGTAGAGATCAGTATAGCGGACAGTGAGGGTTGAAAGGGGCCATGGTCGACCAGGGTAGGTATGGGGGTCGACGAGTTGTGGGTCGGCGATGAGGACAACATGATGGGGTATTGCATCTTCGTGCTATGGATGTATCTGTCAGTCAATGCTAGTTTCGTGTAGAGAGCGCTTGAGTGTCTCTTACCCATCTCTCCCAATTGTCCCAATCGCATGCCGCGATGCTATTCCTAAATACGCTCCTCTCGCCCCACCATAGTACAATCACCCATAGAACGATCAGAGCCAGAGGGACCTTTGCAACATATCTCAAGCCCCATGCCCCGCGCGTACTACCCGTTCGGTCACGGCGCTGATGTACCTTGGGACGAAAACTTAAGGCGGAGTGGAAAGCGTGCCAAGGGATTGCGTCTACGAGACGCTGCATCAGGCCCGCAGGCTGCTCAAAGTGATTGCGTGAAGAGTGTATTCGAGCATAACGAGGGCTGGTCATTATCATCTGCCCTTCAAATGGATAAGGGTTGCTTGCATGATGCTGGTTGCGAAGCCGTGCACCCTGCACCCCGGTATTAGTTATTGTTGTGCTATAATACGCAATATCAGGGCTGAGTTGGACAAGATGGATTTTCGATGATGAATCGCAGAGATATCTAAAATCGAAGAGCGGGTTTGTGCAGGCTTTAAAGTAGTGAAAATCGGTGAATTATATATATGGATTGGACTATGAACTACGATTCCCCCATTCTACTCCTAGCAGCTCCCCAAGCGTAACAAAGCCCACGCCGCAGCTACTCTGCGCCACCATCTGTATCATACCCAAACCACCATTTGTGCAAGGTAGGTAAGTACGCCTATACCGAAGCCGCGGAGGGTGGTGCTCGTCCTGCAAAAGTTTAGCATAGGGTAGGTACGCCTGTACCGACGCCACGGAGGGTGGTGCTCGCCCTGTAGTAAAGTATTAGCAGAAGATATCCGTTCAGGCAGGAACGATTCTCGGGGAGTGGTAGACAGTTGCGGGTCGGAAGTAGCTGCAGTTATCATGGCGAACTTGTCGAGTCCCTCTCTCCTCGATATGGAAGGAACGACCACGTAGACCCACGGTATATATAGTCGTCCGTTCACCCCATTCTTCTTCTTCTTCTCTCCATCCTCATCTTCTTCTGCTTCCAACGCAAAGACTCTACTCACTCAACTCCTCCCAGCCTCTACCACTCTCTTCTCCTCTTCCTCTTCCTCTCCTCCCTCGCACCATTGCACTGCCCAACGTCTCGTCCAACCCACAGAGCCGGCCTCGTCGACAGTGCTCCGTCCCATCCTCGCGGTCGCCCGCCTTGTGTCTTCGATGCCGCCCTCCCACTGCTGCAGCATCTCATGAGCGCTGTGGTCAATCCCGAACACTGAGATAATTATACCCCTCCTTGCCAAATCCTTGTAAAGGGGGTCTGACATATTCTTTCGGCAGGTGAAGCTTCGTCGACTTCAGAGATATGCCATATGCCAACTACGATCGGTCCTGAAGCCCAGAAGGCCCGGCCGGTAGAGGCGTTTCAACATATAGTTCATCATCAGTCCTAGGTAAAGTCATCCTGCCTTTCGGAAAGGTGCTGTGCCATCCGACTCTCCAAGAGGCTGCTATCTCGCACTCACCACGCATCGACGGAGCGAGCTGCTAGGATGCGGACAACGCGCTCTCTTATTGAAGGGCGGTGCACAAGGTGGGGACCCTTGCGAGGATTCCCCTATGAAGATGCGATCACTGCCGATATGGAACTGTATCCCATAAATGAGGAAAAATTGTCATCCTTCGGAGGGTAATACCTCAGCGAGGGTCGGGCTCTTTTTTATCTGCCTTAGCGCGATTTTTCTTGCCGCACCCCACTTAGCTCTGGCTAACCAAAAGAAATTGTCCCCACTTAGGCACCCTCGGCACCCTCGGCACCCCATCAACCGCCGGCTCCTCCGCTTTCGCCACAATGATGGCAACAGTGGGGTCGAATCGAGGGGGACTTGTTACGACGCAAGCCGGTCAGACAGAAGGATAAAGCTGGCTTGCATGATGCAGGTTGGACAGCCGTGCACTCTGCACCCAGTACCATTTGGGGGGTTTAGCAATATCTGTAATGTAGTGCTACGTGCCTAGCAGGCCTGGAATATTTGATTGTCCGGTCCAAGACGCGATCAGTCAGCACAGAACTCAGCTCTGTTTAGCCCTCTATTTGGCTTGGTGGCGTCCGGCAAACCGCGGGATGACTCCATAGAGGAGTCCAAGTGGCTCACTATTGCTTAAGGTAGTTGGGACTACATAGCTCATGTGTAGCCTACACATGAGCTACGCAGGACTAGCACGATTGAATTTTCGTTATCAATTCTTACTGGTTGCTATTCTATATATGGCTAGCACTACACTACAAAGAAACTGCTAAAACCCCCCATTATTATTATGCTATAATGGGCAATCTCAGGGCTGAGGAGATGTTGATCGGCAACCTTGTTTGATTGAAAGGGTGCAGTCCTAACTCCTTTTCCTTTTGACGAAGCGCTGCCCTCACACTGCTTCGGGCGCAGTGTACGCCTCTCTACTCCGTACAACCCAACAAGCAACAAGGGTCTTGATAGAACCAAGGAATGTGTAAGTACTAGATAGAAGCCATTGATCTCTAGAATCTCCACTCCAAGATCTTGGAACTTCGCGTTTGCTATTGTGCTATTGAGTCCGTTCTCAGCTGCAAGGTACCACTATCTTCCCGTGTTCCTCGCGCCTCTTGTTCGTGTTGTGCTCGACTACTGCGAGGTGGTCGAGGGCGGCTAGCCCTCCGGAAACTTGGAGACGAGTGGCAGCCTGATTTCAACAAGGAGCCTCTCCCAAAAGTGTCAAGCTTTGTTGCCGTTTCTCTCTGTTCACCGCGTGCTGCAGAATAAAAGGACGAGAACAAGGAACATGGCGGAGCCCATGGAAGTGGGCTGGTACTCAGCGCCCAACCTGCGATCTACGATGGATCTTGTATGGGGCTGCGCTTTCACCATCTTCATCTGTACATGGACAGCGCTCCATCTGAACGTACCGCCCTACCGGAGCACTTTCGGCTGGCGCCTCTGGTATAAGTTTAGACTGATGCTCGTTGCCATTCTTGCTCCGGAATACATGGCTGGGATCGCGTTGACAGAGCTACGCTCCGCCGTAGCCCTGACCAGACACATGCGTCGGTATGGCTTCGAATCTTGGACTGTCAAGCAAAGTTTCTTCGTTGCCATGGGTGGATATATGATCGTGTGTGAGGATCGCTACTGTCCGCTAGAAGTGGACACTTTGATTTCGCTACTGTCCCTTGGCCTTGTCAGAATCGCCGAGCCAGACGACAAAAGCAGCGGAGGCTCAGTGGATGCCTCAATCACAGTACCAAACGACGAGAAGCCACTAGGCCTCACCAGAAGCCGAGCCCTGCACACCGTCCAAAGCTCCGACGACATCATCCTCCTCCCGTGGATCACCTCCGAAGACATCGACGACCGCAGCAAAGCCGACTACATGCTCAAAGCGATCTCCTGCGGTCAAATCACCTGGCTAATCGTGCAAGCCATCGGCCGCTGCATCCAATCCCTCGCGCTCTCCCCCCTCGAAGCCACCACGATCGCCTACGTGGCCTGCGCCCTCTTCGCCTACGTCGCATGGTGGAAAAAGCCCTACGAGCTGCAATCCCCCACCATCGTGGCCATCAAGCCCGACCACCCCGTCACCCACCACCTGCGCGACGTGCCCCCGCATGTGCCGTTCAACAACGACCCGGCTGTCGATCTCGACAAGCAGGTCTATTGGACGTACGTGGGCGCCTCGAGCGTTATGTTTCTCACCTACAGCGGGCTGCACTTCTTAGCCTGGAACCTGCACTTCGCAACAGGCGTGGAACGGCAATTATGGCGCTGGCTGACGCTACCGCTCATATCCCTACACACGTTCTTCATCGTGTTATCGCTGCTGACGGAAGCGCGGATCTCGACCCCCGGGGTACCGACATGTGTACGGCGACATGGCTGTGGCTGTTTGACCGGGTGGTCAAGCGGGTGATTCCACGTGGTGCCTACCCGTTTTTGCAGTCGGTGTACCTGTTGGGGAATGTGAGGGAGGAGAAAGTGCCGCGGTGGCCGCTGATTCTTCCGATCCTCTTCTTGACGTTTCTGTATACGATGATTCGGGTGTATTTGCTTGTGGAGGCTTTTGTGGGACTGAGGTCGGTGCCGATGAGTCTTTATGTGACGGTTAATTGGAATAAGTTCTTCCCGCATATCGGGTGATGTAGGCTGGGGAGTTGGTAATATGAATTAAATGAATCGTTGATTTCTAATCCGTAGTCCTACATACGCACATGCAACATCTTATCAGTCCGTAGAATATGTAAAAATCCTCACCACTATGAAAGCGCCTGTGCTTCATCGGTCGAGGCACTGCAGCCTAAGAACCTTTACAAACACCAGGTGGCAAGAAATCAACAACACAATCGTGTTTCACATATCTTCTATTAATGCATAACCTTACGTTGTTGACACACATATCCAGCAACCGAAACCGTTTCAATCATCTGCCAATGTCATTCCTACTAAGTCCTTCCAGCCTAAGCGCTCAATTCCTCATTCAATACCCCAAAGTACTCCAGTCTAGCGATCCATTTCTCAATGGGCGAGACTCCCAAGCCAACCGGGAGATGTGTACCCAGCTCAATGACTGTGCCCACCACCCTCACGAGAATCTGACTCTGGGTTGTTTGGGACGCAGCATTGACTTGTATCACCACACGCATCCTCGCATTCGAGCAAGCAAGCATCAGGTTCGCTCCGCATGCTTGCAGCCCTGCTAGCACCTTTGCTCGCTGTCTTTGCCTTGGACGTAGCATCGCCTGAAGCGCTCTGGTCTGACCCATCATCAGTGTGCCGATGTTCACTGTTCAAACAAAACTCCGGTTGTATCGTGGAAGAGTGAATGCCGTATTCATGGAGACAATGCCGTATTTGTCGAGCAAGATCCATATAACGGGCCGACCCCTCCCCTTTGAAGTCGTATTCAACCTGAACATGAAGAGATGCCACAAGCTTTGTATCGCTGAGTTGCCATACATGGACGTGGTGACAGCTCAGTATACCTGGGAGCTCTGCGATATCCGCCTTAATATCGTCAACGCTGATACCCGCGGGGACAGCTTGGAGCAAGATTCTCGAGGCTGCTTTGCAGAGAGGTATGGCGGATCCAAGAATGATCAAGGTGATGATGAGTGAAATAGCTGGATCAGCGTAAAACCTCCACGAATATGATGTAAGCCATATTATCAGAGCTGATCCAATCACGCCAATGTTACCCAGTGCATCACCCATGACGTGCAGGAAGACACCACGCATGTTGAGGTCTCCGTGTGAATGGCCTCCCTGATCGGTCTCAGCCTTGGGTTGGTTATGCTTGTGAAGGACGTGCCAGGAATCGTGACGATTATCTGCATGGCCTTTGTGAGCAGGACTCCCGTTATTGTTTGCTTTGCCTAGTAGAGGAGAGTCTTCGGTAGCTTGCTGGTCGTCGTCTTCGATTGCTTCTTCTCCTTCAGACTCGCTACCGGTCCCTGATTCGATATTCTCTAGCCTACTGGCGGCTATAATCTCGTTTCTGAAGCTGGCGGGATGTATGTGAATATCATCAACACTTGCAAATCTCGACCTTGAGCCACTGGTCCGGCGGCGGTGACGTCGGTGAGGGTTGCCCGTTGAGTATTTTCTGACCGACATGGGTGAGCTACCAGCTGCCGTAGAGTCGTCTTCATCACTCTTCGAAAATCCACGCGAGCCTGAGCGCCGCTGTCCTTGTGAACTTTCCTTTTGACCAGTGCTGGCGGATGTGGTTTTCGGCCAACCCGCAATCGTACTCTGAGGCAGTACATCTGCTATGTTCCCACCTTCGTCCGCGATATGTTGTGTGTGTTCATCAACCCCCGATATCGGTCCGTGACTGTGGCCCTCTTCAGCAGCACCGATGTCATTACTCTCGCCGCCTGAATGGCTGTGACCACCTGACCCATGGCTATGCCCGTGCTCGTGGAAAAGAAACAGCCCAAGTATGTTCGACAGGAGTCCGAAGCAGCCGACTATGAGGACAAGTCTTGGGTTTGAGACGGTTTGTGGTTCAACGAAACGTTGGATAGCCTCGAGAAAGATCGACAGACACAGTGCAACCAGGAATACCCCATTGACCAACGCACCAAGTGTCTCCGCACGTTGCCACTAAAGTAATAGTCAGCGTTTGTTGGGCTGGTCTAGTAGAACGGCGTATGCAACCGTACCCCATAAGTATACATCTTAGAGCTTGTTTTCTGATTCGCAACTTTCACAGCCCATAATCCGACGCATAGAGAGAGGACATCGTTAAGCTGGATTTCCCTATTAGTAACTTCGGATCCTTGGCCGCACAGATGGACTGACCATATGAAAGGAATCGGCGACGAGCGCCAAGGAGTGGACGGCATAGCCTGTCAGAAGATTAGCCCATGAACGAAGCTAGGTCGTGAGTTCCTGATCTATACGTACCAACGATCAATTCCAGAAGGAAGAACGCCGAGTCTATTGCGAGTAGTATAATGATTCGTGTAGATTTAGAGAGGCCCATGTCGTTTGCTTGTGGCCCCTGAGGAGCGTGCCCTTGCAATGGCGAAACGACGACAATGTTAGACACTAATAGATGAAGCTTCCTGGCCAGTGGCACAGACGCGTTAACGCGAAGAGACGAGAAAGGTCAGTGGACTTCCTGTGGAGTTGATCTCGTGGTGGGCGTGGATGCTTAACAATGTCGTGGAAGCTTCTTTGCATCTGGCGAATGAGGAGGTGATGCGGTCAATGGCCGTTTCGGGTAAGCGCGGCACTCCTCTGCGGGTGCCGAGTCCCGACGTCTGGAGTAAATTCACTAGGGCTCACTTGACTCTTAAGTTACTTCACTCACAGTCTGTTGATTTCTTGTTTCCTTTCGGACTCACCTCCAGGCTGACATCAAGCCTCTCAAGCCTCTCAAGCCTGAGTACCTTAGTTCTCATTCTATCTATCTATGCTTTCTGGTGCGCTTCTGGCATTATAGCTCTACACCTGCTCTCAACCCTAGAATCTGCATGATACCAGTCAATCCGCTGTTTCATGCACAGCTTTGAAGCCTTAATCTTCCAGTCCTTGCTATATCTAGGCATCTCATTGTCGGAATGATGTCGCTATGTTGTGCCCGTCTCTTGGGTGGCGACGAGCTGGATGTACGAGGTGCGCACGCCACCAATCAGATACTGATTTGCCTGCCATTGAGCTCTTTCGGTCCTCGTTATTCTGCGACTCTACTATATCTGTGGCTCTGGTAGTATAGGAGGCAGGTTGGATCCACGATCCTGATCGACGTTTACGGCGATAATGAGCGCGAACATGACTATGGTGACCTGGTTCAGAGGTTCAGCGGGCTGGGTGCAAGCACACCACGATTTGTACTCACGCTGAACGCCGTTACTGCGATAGCGGTCATCTCCCAACCCCAGACGTGGACCTTCCCCCGCAGCATGGCGCTCTGCTGCCTCCAAAACCTATAAGCCCCCAGAACTGCGATTACGATGGCTGCACCAGTACAGGTGCATGCTAGTGGAATGCCGAGCATGAAGAAACCAAAGCCGGCCCCTGAGTCGAACATATGCTGGATTCTGAATAACTGGGCGATGTAAATCCCGAGCATTGCAAAGGCCAAGGAGGTTCTCATGTACGCAAGGAACGTACGTTCAAGAGCTGCGTCGATGTGGTAAGCACATGGAAACCAGATACATCGACTACGAATCGCCGATGATATTATAGCTGGCCTTCGAGGCAGGATGGTGAGAAACCTCACTTCCAAAATCAGGGCCAAAGAAAGAAAGAAAGCAGATCTTACCATAGTGATCTCTACACTCGTCTTGACCGATGTGGACAACAATCTGTTCCCGCCAGAACTCTTTAACGGAAGCCCTTATACTCTGAGAGTGGTCCCATGGTCGATTACTCCAGTTGATGTCCTCCGCAACGATCGTGCTGGAGCTCTCACTGGGGTGAAACTCTCCACTGTAGTCATGGAGATCGAGGACTTGACGCTCAGCACCGCCTGAGCCAACGTCAAGTCGTCTCATCAGCTCTTCCAGCCAAGCTTGATATTCTGGTTTATGCAGTGATGATATCGGTGAGCATGAGCTCTTGTGGAAGGTCGGTGATATCATTTTGTTTTCGGGTGTTTGCAGGTTGAGAGGAGTCAGCACCCGAGTCAGAGAAGTGAATGCGAAGCAACAAGGCCCAATGGCACCCGAAAGAAGCGGTCCCAGAAAAGTGACCAAGACATTGCTGGAGGTCGAAAATTTTCAACAATAAAGAACACATTCCGATTCCACAGACACTGGTGCCAATGGGAGCGCATCAATGCGTTATTTGGAGAACTGGAACTTAATAGCATTTACCACGTGTGCACTGACGTACGCTTGCGGGTATCTTCACGTATGCGACAGCCGTTCCCCAGGTTTTCCAATCCATATTATTCCGGGGCTCATGTCTTGCTGGGGATGTCGGAGACCAGGTAGGTTAGGGCAATCCAATAGACTGGCCAATCACTGGATACCATTGAGTAGCGGTTACACTGCATGAGGATCACGACATCGTCTGTTCGAATCTCGGGACACAGGGGAATCCTGGCCGCAGTTGAGAAATTCTGAGTCTTGCGAAGGTACCATGCTTGAGAATATTTGAGAATAAAGTATCCTTTATCTTCATATCTGAACCTCACGAGTTGTCTTGATACATGCCGAACAATGAATATAAAGTTGGGACCTGTAGACCATTTTGTCGTAGAACGTCAACCCCACATCAACGCCATGACGAAACATCAACATTACTGCAGATCGTCCACGATCATCTTACACGGGTACCTTAACTTCAAAGCACAAAAGGAAATCACTTGCGCCCCTTGACGATGTCTGCGGGTTTGGATCTGTTGATCTGCACTGCCTGCGGAACCCAATTCAGCGAAGCCGCCGGCTCTAATAAAGGAAGCTGCCGAATATGCGACGTAAGTCCTAAGACAGCATTGTCTCCATTGCCTATCCATCGATCGCCATCTTTACCTTGATTGCTGACTGAAATTCCTATCGAACATGACTGCAGGACCCTCGTCAGTTCATTCCGCCTTCGGGGCAACAATTTACTACACTCCGGGAGATGCAAGGAGAGAAGTATGAAAACAAGTGGGAACAGGATAGGGTGGACAAGCGGGTGTGGTCAGTTTATACAGAACCGAAGGTAGACCTATGTATCTATGGACAGGCTAGGTGGACGTACGATGCTCATAAGGGAAGTTCGCAATAGGCCAGAGAGCATTCCTGATCCAAACGGGCAAGGGCAATGTGCTGTGGGATTTGATCGCATACCTAGACGATGCGACGGTCGAGAAGGTGTGTTCCACACTGAGTCATTCTTTCCCGCATTGCCCAGGCTGTCAGTCAGTTACTGATTCGGTGCGAGTATAGATAAACTCGTTAGGCGGAATCGATGCCATTGTCATCTCCCATCCCCACTACTACACCACGCACGTGGAATGGGCGCGGAAGTTCACATGCCCCGTTTATCTATCCGTTGAAGACTCGAAGTGGCTTGAAAGAACCGACGTGAAAGACGTACGGAAGATGATACATGGGGCGACTGAGACAATTTCAGAAGGAGTTACCGCCGTCAAAACCGGAGGACACTTTGATGGGAGCTTGGTTTTGCATTGGGACGACAAGCTCTTCATCGCGGACAGTTTGGTCACGGTTCCGGTATGGACGACTCTTGATCATGCACGGTCACTCGGACCGAAACATACAATTCACTAACTGGCTGGGGTCCAATTAGGCCGCGCTATACCACGTCGACCGTCTTCCAGGTACTTTATCTTTTGCTTTTATGTATTCACCTCCGAATATGATTCCTCTCCCACCAGATGAGATATTGAAGATATGGAGAGCACTGCGACCCTATGAGTTCAGCACGACGCATGGGGCTTTCAGGGGAATGGATGTAAGGGATGCAAATGTAAAGAGAAGGATCCTGGAGAGTGCCAAGATCCAAACCATGCATGAGGGGCATCAAAGCCACCAGCTTTTCGAGGAGAAGTGGCCGAGATCACGTGAAGATGGGTTAGCAAATTTATACAGTATGACCACGTCACCATAAGTATTGAATTTCGAATCTCACTTTCATTTCGCTATCGTTTGTATATCTATCTCTGTGATGGACCCGAGGCTTGAGCAACGTCACAACCTCGAATGCCGAAGTGGTCCGGCCCCGTCGGCCGGATCATTGGAGAGCCTCCCCGACTCCCATGAACTCGTCGTCTTCCATGGTCTCTGAAGTTCGAGGTCAAACCGTCAGTAGATACACCAATCCGAGATGTATCCAACCACAGCGGAGGTACTATGGTGCGCTACCGTCCAAGCAAATGCAATCGCACCAGCGCTAGCGACAGGTATGATTCCTACAATGCAGCGCTTACCAGAGCCTCTGCGAAACTCGTTCACGTGTACCCTCTCATCTTTTACACCTACCGCTTTAGACGTGGGGCCTCAATCATGATTTTCAAAGAGATAAGGACTTGCGCACATAACAGCGCGGACGGATAGAGCGGCTTGAACACCGAGCGCTCTTGAGAATTACAACAATAGGAGTACACTTCCGTTGTATGTTATACCACACAGTCCTTGCGTGACGAATTGGCGATTTATCTTTCCTGGCTAGTAAGATCTGTGTCACTCCGCCGAGCTTGTGTGAATTAGGATACCTCAGACTAATACGAAGACGGTTCTCATCTAACTGAGGTCACCAGTACAATGGGTCATCTGTTTGCCCGTACCACGGCAACATTACCAACTTCAAGATTCATGATGCTTTGGCGTTCCCATTATCTCCACGGCACCGCTTGGGTAGCTGCATAAGACAGCCGACACAAATGGAACAACACAAGTTGATCTGCTTCGTCAGGATGTAATGTAGCATCTGTTTTCATCGGATACTAACCTATTTGATTGACGTTACATCGCACCTTACTGTCTCCAGTTGTATGCGCGCGCCAATTGCTCAGGCTTTTCTCGAGGTGGTGAGGCAATTCCGGATTTCGTAATGAGCGACCAGTTCTCGTATCCTGTGTCTTTACGGGGTTGTATCGTTCTTGGGATCATTGGATGCAGGCCGCCATGTTGTAGTTCTAGCTGGGGAGATGATGTTCTTAGGGTCAAAAGTGCGGACTTCCCTTACCGTCCCGCAAATATAAGGGCTAATCTAATCCAAAGAGACTCTCGTACTTATCCACCACAACCGCAACTCCTTGCTCCTGTCACCCAACGCAGCAAACCATTCCAGAACATGGCGTATTGCAGCTCCATCGTCCTTTTAGTGATCTGGATCCTGGCAGTTCTGACGAACGCGTTTTCAATTACTGGCATTCACGTCGGTGTTAACTTGTCAACAGGGCAAAGGCCATTTCGCCAAAACTTTTTGGCATTTCAGAACTCTGGTGCTCCCTTTGATCTCTACATTCAATCTCTTCAATATTTCATGCAGCTAAACCAATCTCTCCCTACGTCTTACTATCAGGTGGCCGGTGAGCTGCAGTGTCTGATCCATGATTACAGAGACTAATGCTGACTTAGTTTATTGAGGGATCCATGGGCACCCGTACACCTCATGGGATGGTGTCGATGGAGATTATAATGCTGGATATTGTCCGCATGCCTCAATCCTGTTTCCCTCTTGGCATAGGCCTTATATGGCTTTGTTTGAGGTATCCTCGCTGTCATCCACATGTTTAGACAGTCGTGGCGACTAATAAATCTACAGCAACTTCTATGGAACCACGCTCAAGTAATCGCGGGGTGGTACCCTGCAGCCACGAAGTCTCAGTATCAAGCAGCTGCTCAGACGTTCAGAATACCCTATTGGGATTGGGCAAGCAGTGCAGAGATGCCTGCAATATTAAGCCAGCCTACGATCACCATCACAAGCCCGCAAGGCCCCAAAGCCACCCCCAATCCATTGTACAATTACACCTTCCACCCACAACCTTCAGTGTTGGACTTTCCTCGAGGCGATTCAGTAAGTAGCACGATCCTCCATCTTCAGACTTGGTGCCATCTCTCCCCAGAGCAAGCTTAATGCTGTATCATATTACCGTCCAGTGCCATTCGCGTCCAAGATGTACACACTAACAGGAGTCTAGGTAGCGGCGTACCACAGTACCGTCCGATATCCAAATGCTGCTGGCCAGAGTCAACCGGATCTGATAAACCAACAGCTTTCAGCCAATGCTCAAGCGTAAGCTTTCATACTGTTATAGCAAGAGTTTCAACTAACAACGTCAGCCTTCGATCGATGACCTATCAGTTACTCGCACAACAACCAAACTATGGACCATTCTCAAACACAGCTTACAGCAATGCCAATGGGCAAGTATTTAACAGCTTGGAGAACATGCACAATGAGATTCATGGCTTGGTGGGGAATGGAGGTCACAGTATTCTCTCTTGCTCCTTTTGTTACTGAGACCATTGTTATAACTATTGGTATTTGTTTGTTGATTGGTGCTATGGCTAAAGTTTCTTCAGTGGGTGACGTACCCTATGCAGGGTTTGACCCGATCTTCTGGTTACACCACGCGTATGCAAGATCTCTGTCGATAGACGGCGCAAATGCTTACACACCAAAGGAATGTCGACCGCTTATTCGCTATATGGCAAGCAATATATCCGGATTCATATACGATCCAAGAATCAGACGCTTATGGCACTTTTACCAATCCGCCCGGAGGAACCGAGGATGTAAACACACGTATGTACACTGACGCATACTGTGACTCTCAACTGACTTGTGCAGCCCTTACTCCATTTCGTGCCGACAATTCCGGGACGCTATACACCTCAGCAACTGCGCGTTCCATACGTTCGTTTGGTTACAGCTACCCCGAAATCCAGGACTGGGGCGTAAATGCTAGCCAGCTCTCAGCAAACGTCAGAAAAGCGATCAACACCCTCTACAGTCCTCCCAGCAGTACATCAAAACGAGACAGCAACAGCGGTACTGCCGTATCTGCTCCCACTTTGATGGATTATCAATGGTTCGTCAACATCCGTGTAGACAGGTGAGCTTTCCCTCTTATCTTGAAAGTGCAGGGAGCCAGCCTGACTTCGCTCTGCCGCAGAAATGTACTTCCATCCGGCTACTTCATCCACTTCTTCCTTGGCAGCCCTCCGGCCTCCCCAGAGACCTGGTCTTTCGCCTCCAACCTTATCGCCTCCCACACCGTCCTCTTCTCATACACCGTCTCCGCCAACCCTTCCCCAGCCGTCTCCGGCCAAATCCCGCTAACTCACGCTCTCGCCGCATTGGTATCGTCGGGCATCATATCAGACCTATCACCAGCCTCGGTAACGCCCCTACTCACATCCCAGCTCTTGTGGCGCATACAGTCATTCGACGACAGCGCTGTGAACGTGGATGCAGTTTCGGGATTGAAGATCTATGTTGTCGGCCAAGAAGTCCAACAGAGTGCGAGTGCCAGCGACTTCCCGAGCTATGGGCAATTGGTCCCGTATAAGGGAGTGACGTCGGGAAAAGCCGGGGGCTTGGGCGAGGGGGAGGAGGTGTAGATGGAAGGAAGGACTTAGGCCTACTACAAAGGCTTTGTTGTCGAGATTTGTCGTTGCTCGTTGTTAGGATGGATCTGATTTGGCTAGTACCGATGGTTATCGCACCCAGTGCAGATAAATATCGCAACCGCAAGAACGTATGTTTCTGTTTTGAGCGCTTGGACCTAAATTCTCATGATCTTTCATTTCATTAGCAACACCAAACTCCGCGGTTACCCAGATATCGCCTCACTATTCAATCTGCTTTGTCCTACCTTCTGCTTCATGCGCTCGGACCGGAAAAAAGACCTGTCAAATCTGTGACCAGCATACATACGCGACGACGGCAGTCATTGCGCTGCGCTTCTAGCCTGCAGACTCGCTGTTTTATCAAAGCTTGTTATCCGTGCTCACACGCAGGGCCGACTCGACATATAAAATGTTCAACGGTACCGCAGAAGGTGACCGGGAGATTTCTCATTATGAGATTTTGCAGTCGGTGGTACGTAACCTTTGTTCGCTTGAGGGGATCGGAACCTTAGGTCGAAGACCATTATACGGGAGAATCAGTTCACACCTCATTGACCTAACTTCACCATGCGCGCTCCAAATCACTCATTCCTCGCGCTCCTCGCCTACCTCTCAGCCCTAACGTCCGCGCTCCCCCTCTCCACGACCTCGTTGGCCCGCTCGCTATTCTGCTATAACGCACCGACCACAATCGCGGGAACGTAAGCACCCCCTCCATGTTCCGCTCCCCCGCCCATCTTTTCCACCTCAGGCTTCCCACCCCGCTAACCTTCCCCTGCCCTAGCTTCCTCTCCCG
>KK106983.1:201315-256752 GCA_000611775.1 Umbilicaria muhlenbergii
CGGGGGTGGGCACGGTGCGGTTTCGGATTTTTGATGGGGGGAATGAGGTTGGGGGGGGGAGTATTGGGTAGGGGAGGTGGGGGTGAGCTCGGGGAGAGGGGAGAGGGGAGGGCTATTGGTGGTGGTGATGGTCGTCGTCGTCAGTGGGGTCTGGGAAGGTGGTGTTGTTGTGTTTAGGTCTAAAGATTGCGGTGAGGTAACGGTTGTTGGAGTGGCCTTTGTGCCGTGTCAGGAGAGCGAGGGGAATGCCATGTTTATTTTGGAGCCAAGAATTTTAAAGGCGGAATTGTGAATCGTTCTTCTCTGTTTTCTTTACACAACACTTATCTTTATTCATAACTTATGCTACTTATTCTTACTAAAGACTAACAATCCAACTAACGTATTCTGTAGTTCCTCATGCTTCTTAGCTAGAAATACGTAAGATGGTTTTAATGATGGCTTTGATCTTGCTATGATATAGCGCTACCTTTCAACACAGGACGTGAAGAATACGATCAAGTCATCATGATTGGGGGTACAGTGACAGCATTGACCGCAGAGATCACAGCTTCCGCAAAATATGACGCAGGCTAACTCAATTAATAAGCCAGGTTGAACAATGACAATGTTGGGATAATTCTAGTCGTGTACTGCATATGGTTTCATGCTCACTCCCTGTACAAGAATCTCGACGACAGAGCTCGCAGCACACAGACCGAACCATGCAACCAATATGAATTCAACTAACGCCCTATCACCTCCATCCTGCCCCCCCAGACTGACGACTATGTTACTATATTTCCAAAGTTACTTTTTGGCCCTTGACGCGTCCGATGACAATGTCCGCGGCGTATTTGGGGATGACCTCGTCGTCGTGGAGCATTTCGAATTCTGAGCAGCGTCAATGAGGTCTGATCATCCATAGGTTTATGATGGGAAAACATACCTTCTGTGGCGTCCCTGCCCATATGCGAGAAGAGAGCCTGAGGTCCTCCTGGGTGCTCATCCAGCCAGTTGGTCACATCAAGTACGATACCCTTAACGGCAATCCAGAGATCATCCTTCTTATTGTGCTTGGCCACTTCTTCCAGCGAGAACTCCTTCTCGGGGATCTTGAACTCGCTCGGCTCATTTGGTTTGGACACCTTTCCGGGGTCTTTGCTGTCGGCATCCTTACTCATGACGGGACCAGCTGAATGCTGCTTTTGCTGGTCGACTTTGCTCTCACCGCTGGAACTTGAGGAAGCGCTGCCTTCGCCATTGCCCCACTCCACAGAGATCTTGCCAGGATTGGAAGGGTCGATGTGGAGCGAGATTTGTCCTAATCGCTGTGCTGCCGATGAGACGCCACCAGTGAGGACCTTCTGGAAGAGATACTGGCTGGCAGATTCACCGGCAACGCGACCGTAGACAACACAGCCAAGCAGTGACGAGCCACCTAACCTGTTGGCACCGTGGACGCCACCAGCAAGCTCACCACAAGCATACAGACCGTCAAAAGGCTTGCCGTCAGCGTTGAGAACCTGGGCTTTGTCGTTGATCTCAATACCACCCATCGTGAAATGAAGGACCGGCTCCATGAGTGCTACGTGGAAGGTGTCGTTGATGTCGAATGGCATATTGTGGAAGAATCTCTTGCCGAATGGGTCTTTCTGCTTTCCATCGGCAATCTCGTTGTAGTTGTGAAAGGTCTTCTTCAATTCTTCTTCGCTGCAGCCGATCTCCTTTACGAGCTCTTTGCCGCTCATCTTCTTCATCAAGCCACGGCCAGAGTAGTGACGAGTGTGGAAATCGAGGACATTCGAGGCCTTTGAGTTCAGAACAAGGCGGATGGGCCAATTCTTTGCCTCTTTTTGCTTCCACATCTCACCCGAAACGTAGTCGCGGTGACCGAGCTCATCTGCGAAACGCTGACCCTTGGAATTGAGGAGGAGACCACCCTCGCCACGAAGAGCTACTTAATGTCAGTTTTTAATAGCAGTGGTTACAAGAAAATGAGGTTCACCTTCAGCAGCCAAGAACTTCCATTTGGAGCCTGGGTCTTTCGGATCAATCAACCCTGTTGGGTGCACCTGGACTTTGTCGAGGTCGATCCCTTGACCGCCAATTGCCATCAACATCTTCAGCCCATCTCCAGTGGCATGTGTACCATTCGTGCTAGCCAAGTCATATGTGTCTGGCCTGTATTTCTTGAGAAGAGAGGTCTCGCCAAAGTCTGCGGCATAGCCTCCAGTGGCTAGAACGACGACACCATCCACAGTGTTCTTCTCGCCATTGAACTCGTATGTTACACCGGTAACCTGGTTGCCTTCCTTGTTGACTGCTGTAACCTTGGCCTTCTTGATGACCTTTACACGCTCCGGCTCAGCCTCTGTCAACTCTTCCAGGCGCTGCATCAAGGCGTAGGTAATGGCCATGCCTGGGAATTTGGCATCGTGGCCTCGGTGCGTTCGGGGGAATGAGTGACCACTATCGAACTATTAGATTTTAAAACCGGTATTTACAACTTTGAACCTACCCAAGCCGTGACACGAGCGTCAAATCCAGATTGAAAACATCTTGTAGCCATTCTACAGCAGCAGCAGATTTGTATGTGAGGACTTTGATTAGATCTGGGCGGGCCTTGTCTCTTGCAGACTTGAGGGTATCTTCGTAGAATTGCTTGACGCTGTCGCCAATCTTCTCATCGACTTGCGTTCTTGTCAGAGCACCGTTGATACCAGACGTAGCTTTGGTAGAGTTCCCGCCGAAGAAGTCTGGAAATGTGGTCAATGCAATGTTCTGGGGAACGATGTCTGCTGGCGCATACTGTTCTTGTCCAATAGAATAACGTTACCGCCAGCGAGGTAGATGGTATGCGCGGCACTCAAGCCAGAGACTGGATTGATGTGGTCAGCTTTCGGATCAAGGGACTTTGGCTACGACATGCTTACGGCCACCACCAACAACAATAACGCTCGGTGCCATGGGGACTGTGGGAGGTAGTGTGAGGGACTCGGTGAAGTGAAGTGATGTGTTCGAAAAGAATGAGGATTACACAGTGCCAGAAGTCGAGGTCGAGGGAGGTCAGTTCAAATACAGCGTGGCGGTAAGAATCCGAAGTGGCATGTGCCGAGTGCCTCGGCGTGAAAGTGAAAGTGAAAGTCTGGGGTTTAGTGGATCTCAGCCTCCCGAGGGTGCCAGCTGCTGAGCACTCTTTTACGAACCGCTGATTGGCAGATCTCTCTGGTTAAGATTCAGATGAGTAGAGACTCGAAAGCCAAATAGACCAAGACAGAGATGGAGACGGAGACTGAGGCGGAGACTGAGGCGGAGCCTTTTAACTGAGAATTCTCACAGAAGAGCGCTCCGGAGTATTGTGTATCTCAGATCCGAAGGACGGTAGCAGCAAGCATGTGAAAGCCGAACACGCTCGTGAAGTCGCCCACTCCGGGGAGAAGACTGCTAACCCCACAGACACGAGACACCAATCATCTGACCATTTCGGTCAGCGAACCATTATCATGCCATCCTGTGCATACTATTATTGACTTCGTCCCCTGCTCGACCTTGTCGCTGGGAACGAGCCATCTACCATCCTGCGAGTAGAGTCAAGAACAACAATTATGAGTGGCGGGGGCTTCTTTTCTTAGTGGCCGACCGCGCACAGGAACGGCAATTCTGCTGTCTTGGGCAAGTTCATGCTCTGTGCATCCGGGGGCAGCATTCCCAGTACAGTAATTGAGCATAGTTGATACCAAACTCTTGCTTGGTGGTTTTCATATTCCCGGGAGAACATAACAGATAATCAGAGACCAAAGCTACTAAGTAGAGTAGTGCTCGTAGTTATAATTACTATAGTTTTGCCCCAGGCCTATGCCCAAAATAAGTGGCAGCCTCCAGCTGGGGCCCCTCTCGATACTACAACAGCGAAAGCGATATATCTAAATCATTGAAGTGAATGGTGTAGGCATCCACGGCTTCTACCATCTCTGCATTGATGGGTCCTCAAAATCTGTCTTAGTTGTTGAGTGGTTGGGGGGATCCCCAGCAGAAGACTGCCATTTGGTATGTGCACAAGCCTAGTCCCCAATAAAGGGAATTATACTCAGCCCTGGCAAAGCAGCTGACTAAGCTGAAAGGAACGCTTGAAACGTCATTCGCTCAACTTGCGTCTCACCGAACGAGGACCTGAGAATGCATCCAACGTCTATCGACAGAAATACGAAATGAAGTCTTCAATATTAATCTATACTCTTCTCTCTACCGCTTATGCTTCACCAGTCGTCTCTCAGCTTGTCCTTCCAAATTTCTTCAAGCAGCGGAGCATCTCAGTGAAGCCCGCCTCCGACCAACAGTCGCCCATCATGAACGAGCCCAACGTCGCCCTACCACCCTCAAACAGGGGAGACGCGCCTTCTGGCGGCGCTGGCGATATCAGAATTTCTGATGTTATCGGGAAAGAACGTGCGATTAACATCTTCGCTGGATTCACTCGGGACATTGAGACTATCTCGCGCCGGTTGGATGACACGGCACAAAACACCACAGTCATCGCACCGCTCAACTCGGAAATCCAGAAGCTACCCCGGAAGCCTTGGGAGGATCCCAGAGACTATGACGCTCTTGGGGCGACGGCTTATGATGGTCCAGAAGGGGAGGACCGGGCGCACAGAAACATGAGGAGGTTTGTCGAGGCACACGTGATACCTGTGAGTCCCTGGAAAGAAGGGGAAAAAGTCGAGTCGATAGGTGGAGGGAAGGTCTGGTGGGAGAGCAAAGATGGGAAGAAGATGGTAAGAGACGTTTCTCTACGTTAGTTTCGCAGCAAGGCTAACGAAGACCAGGTCCAACCGGGAAACATCGAGGTCTCGAGCGTCGCGAGTCGGGTATCTAACGGAGAGGTGTGGATCGTCAAAGGTGTTTTGAATTACGCATGATATGCCGGCTGACGCTTCGACGACTTTTGGATGAGGCCTCACCGCGGCATGGATTGACCTGGGGTGAATTGGGCGTTACGGTAAGGAGTCGGCTTCTGTTGGAAGGTTTGATGCACGGGGTAGACAACACAACACTCGGGGTGTTGAAGTGCTCTAGATATTATGATTCACACTCACATCCGATTCTTCGTTGAATATTGGCGGATTGCCAATGAGGCTGCTCACTGTGAATGTGACCGAATACGCACTAGTGCAATTCGGCCTCCTCGGCCTCCGGCCCCGTTCGGCTAAAGCCGCAGAGTTCAGGGAGGTATGACGATTGCTAGCGTGCATGTGCCCCTGTCCACTGCACGCAGAACGGAGCACAACTCAGATCGTTCGACAGCGACAGCAACAGCTTCGGACGCGATCATCTTCTCCACCACTACTTGCACAAGTCAACTTCCTGAAGCATGTAATCCTTATCGCCATCAGTAATCGCAAAAACTGTTACAACGACTTACCTGGACCTCATTCCACGCGTTCACGACGGGCGCTCAAGCAACGGGTCTTGTTCTCTAAAGTCCGGCATCGCAAATAGGTGCTACTCGTTCAGCGTCAACTTGCGCAAAGCTTTGAACACTTCATGCAATCTCAAGAGCTGAGATTCTGATTCTGTGAGTATCTTGTTTATACTCGTTCATCATGGATGCTGATAATATTCAACTGCTAGCTTGATCTCTTCCACGCCCGCACCAAAGCTGCACACAATGAATGGGCCGAATAGCAACGGCTGGCCGCCGTCATCCGGAGCTGGCGCGTCTGCCCTAAACGCGGAACAACATGCTCAGGCACAGCAGAGATCACTAGGTAGCTTCGGGTGAGTTGGACTGAGAACACTGCAAATTTGCTGCACACACTAGCATGGAAGAAACCCTTAATGAGCTGTTGAATATGGCGGTTTTCGAGAACAGAAGACTGATGCTACTTGTCTGCCCAGGCCGAGTCACCCTCTGCAACAAGGACCACCGAGCCAGATAGGTGGTCCGGTCCTACCTCCACCGCCAGGTAAGTTCCCATATTAAGCTGGCCCCTGCGACCGATCCTCCTTTCAGGAATGGCGATACTAACATCGGCCCTTTAGGTCCTTTCTACTCTACTCAGCCAAACGGGCATGCTTTGCCAAATCTTGCTGGTCTATCGCAAGCTTCCCCCCTGCAGCCAGCCCGCGTGCCGTCTTCTTCACAACAACAGCAGTCTCCCCCAAACATTCAGCATCATCATTCTCAGGCGCCCCCACCTCCTCAAAGTCAGGGCTACGCATTACCAGCGCTAGGGCAAGCAATGCAGCAACAGTCACCGCAATCTGTAATGAACACAGAACGAGAGCGCGAATATCGTGAACAGGAATTACGAGAAATGGAAAATAGGGAGCGACGACACCAAGAGGCGATGTTACAACGCGAGCATGAACTCGAGCGAGAACGTGAGCGAGAGCTGAGGGAACAGCAGCAGCGTGAGCAGCACCAACCTCCGCACGAGAATCATACAGGATCTATCCCCCTTCAGCAACCGGTAGCGTCGCGCATTCCATCTACTCTTCATGGACCGAATGGCATTCTTTCGAATCTTGGTGCTGGCGCTGGACCCAATCCGCCTTCTGCGCCGCTAGGAGCGCCGAGTGGACCTGGCAATGTCTTCAGTAACAATATGCAGCCAGCTCCTGAAGCGGCGCCTCGCCCATTTCTACAACAGCCGGGGCAGAACATACCACCGCAACAGTTACTGGGGTTCAACGGAGCAGGCACGTCACAGCAAATCCAGGGAGGGATGGCTGCGCTGTCCCAAGGTCAACAACCAATATTGAATGTAAGTGATCCAACATCTTGCGGCTCGCACATACTGCATGGAGTTTGGCATCCCGCTACCTTATCGAGTTCTGGGTGGCTGGGGATTGTATTCGCCGGAGCCGTAGTTGCTATTCACCATTCACTAGCGCGGATATTGTACACCGTTCAATGGCTGACCATTCGCAATAGGACGCACTAAGCTATCTCGACCAGGTGAAAGTGCGCTTTGTCGAGCATCCCGACGTCTACAATCGTTTTCTGGACATTATGAAAGACTTCAAAAGCCAAGCGTAAGTTTTGCGTGTTCGCCATGGAGTGGGCCTTGTCTGACTCTGTGGCCTCAGCATTGATACCCCTGGCGTTATTGATCGAGTTTCGAATCTTTTTACCGGCCATCCGGAGCTCATCCAAGGCTTCAATACCTTTCTTCCTCCGGGTTACAGGATTGAATGCGGCACACGCGACAACCCAAATGCAATTCGAGTAACAACGCCTATGGGTACAACCGTTTCACAAATGCCGACAGTCCACGATCGTCAACTAGGGGGGCCAAACGGTATACATACAGCTGACAACATGGGTTCAGTAGTTCGGCAAGGCCTTTTCGAGAATGGCTCCCAGCCAGCCAATGGCACTTGGCAACAACCACAACCAGCGCAAATAGCAGTCACTTCTGAGCGTCCATTTAGTCCCAGTGGGCGATCTGGTCCACCGCCAATGTTCGGACAGCAGCCACATACAGGACAGGTTCACAACGCGCACTATGACACGCCGGAAGAGCAAGCTGCTGCTGCGAACGCCGCAGCCATTGCGCATCAACAAGAACAGAGGGGTGTCTCGCAATTGCAGAATGCGGTCTCTGTGGCTGCGAATGGTGTCCAGGGCCGGCACTCATTGATGCAAGTTTCGCCCGGTGGAGGGCAAGGGACACCGCTTGGCCAGGCAGTAGCAGGACTGAACAACGTTGGGGCGGGGTTTCCTCCGGGAAACCAGTTGGGAATGGAGAAGCGAGGCCCTGTCGAGTTCAATCATGCTATTAGTTATGTGAACAAGATCAAGGTAAGGTAGTCCTTATGGAAGTCCTTGGATACCGCAACTAACATATGGCATAGAACCGTTTTGCTTCGCAACCGGAGATCTACAAGCAATTCCTTGAGATCTTGCAAACCTACCAGCGGGAGTCGAAGCCGATTCAGGATGTCTATGCGCAAGTCACCCAATTGTTCAGTTCGGCGCCTGATCTTCTTGAAGACTTCAAACAGTTCCTTCCAGAATCGGCGGCACAAGCCAAAGCTCAGGCTGCGGCAAGGCAAGCCACGGAAGACGCAGCAATGTTGAGTAACGTTCGCGGCGATCCAAACTATATCGCCGGAGCACAAAGCATGCAAGCGCAAACCCCGAGGCCGGAGATGAAGATGCCACCAGTAGGCAATTTCGCACCGCCGCCGAGCGTAGGCAAAGAGAATAAGAAACGTCGTGGAGGTCCAGGGTCTCAGATCACTGGTGGAGCCGCTTCTACTATGACGCTTGACAATGGCTCTGTCGTAGGTACTCAAGCTAATCGGACTGGAAGTGTCCAAATTGGTAATGCAAATAAGGTCAGTGATTCTGATGTTTAGTTTGGACTCAACATGGCGGGCAATTTTGGTTTTAACCAGCCTCATGATTATTTCACCCTCGGTCATGTCATTGTTTTCTTTATCCTCCATTGCTCGTGCACAGTATTTACAAGCTCTTGCTCCGATGGCCCCCTTTGGCACATTGCGCCGTTGCCAGCGCCACTTCACCGATGATGAAGCGACAGAAGAAGAAGATTTGGCTAACTCGTCCTTGAAGCGTACCAAGGTACAGCCAACAAAACCGCCAATTCCCGAAGTACCGGCGCTCTCTCCTACTCTGGTCCCTGCGCTACCGCAGCCAATGCCACCCAGCACTCCAGGGTCTGCTGGCTCTGCCGAGGAAATCGCATTCTTCGATCGAGTGAAGAAATTCGTCGCAAACCGGCAAACATTCAACGAGTTCCTGAAGCTCTGCAACTTGTTCTCGCAGGATTTAATCGACAAAAATGTTCTAATACACAAGTCTGCCAGTTTCATCGGAGGTAATCCGGACCTGATGACTTGGTTCAAGAATTTCGTTCGATACGATGGCCGCGACGAGATCATCGAGAACAAGCCAAAGCTGGCTACTGGCAAAGTCGTCCTAAGCAATTGCCGTGGCCTAGGCCCCAGCTACCGATTGCTACCAAAACGAGAACGACTTCGTGTCTGCAGTGGACGCGATGAAATGTGCATGGCAGTTCTGAACGACGAGTGGGCTTCCCATCCGACTTGGGCTTCTGAAGATTCTGGTTTTGTCGCCCATCGCAAGAACACTTTCGAAGAAGGCCTTCACCGCGTTGAGGAGGAACGACACGACTATGACTTCAATATCGAGGCATGCCTGAGGACAATTCAACTTTTCGAACCCATCGTCCAGCAAATCAAACTAATGCCAGAGGAAGAACGGAGCACGTACGTACTGCCTCGTGGCATTGGCGGCCAAAGCGAGACCATCTATCAACGGGTCATCAAGAAAATATACGATAGAGAACGCGGCCAGAAGGTTATTGACGACATGTTCCTGAGACCGACAGCTGTCATCCCGATACTACTAGCAAGGCTGAAACAGAAGGTCGAGGAATGGAAAGCAAGCCAGCGAGAGTGGGAAAAGGTTTGGCGGGAACAGACTCAGAAGATGTTCTGGAAAAGCCTTGATCACCAGGGCATTAACGCAAAGAACGTGGACAAACGGCAGTTCCAGACGAAGACCATTCAAACCGAGATACAAGCCAAGTATGAGGAGCAGAAGCGTCAGCGAACGATATCATGGAACAACGTACCAAAGTATCAATTCGAGTATATTCTCGACGATGTGGATGTAATTCAAGATGCATGTCACCTGCTGTTAACCTATCTGCATCATTTTCATCCTGGCAATGCTGGAGACCAGTCCCGTCTGGAGAGTTTTATCAAAACGTTCATCCCAGTCTTCTTCGATCTTGATCGAGAGACCTTTGAACGAAGAATGAGCGATTTCTTCGACGCTTCACCACCAAATGAAGAAGTGGACGATGGTTCGCCAAATCCAGAGGACTCAAGCGTGAGTCGAGGTCGTCGAGCTCTAAATGGGAGGAAGACGGACCTATTGAGAGGCGTTCTCGAGAAGGGAAAGCATGGCAGGGGTGGCAGGAAAGGAAACGACGGCAGCAGGGAGTCTACGCCTGGTGTCGGTTCCGCAATGGACGAGGACATGAGCATGACGTACGATACTCCGAACGAACACAACGCGCAAGTCGATCCGGCGGAACATAGGTGGATGGAGCACCCAGTGGGTGGCAACGGACGGAACCGACAGAATCCCAACGAACCCTTCGTACGGGAGACATTCAATCTCTACTGTAACCTGCCCATATATTGCTTCTTCAGAACTTTCCAGATCTTATGCGAGCGGTTCGCCCATATCAAAGCGAATGAGAAACAAGTGCACGACGATGTGCGCAGGGCCAAAGCACCAAAGGCTGCTCATGATTTGAAGATGGTGGACAAACTACCTTCGGATTTCTTTGCCGATACGAGCGTCCACGCCAACTATTACCAACAAGTTCTGAGGATGTGTGAAGATCATCTGAAGGGCGAAATTGACATCAATCACATCGAGGAAACTCTGCGGCGGTTCTACTTGCAGAACGGGTGGCAGCTATATACTTTCGACAAGATGCTTGGCGCCATCATCAGGTTTGCTCTAGCCATTCTGACTAATGACAATAAGGAGAAGAGCAGCGATATCGTCAACCTCTTTTATAAGGATCGTAAAGACAACGAGACAACTCATCGGACCGAGCTAGACTACCGGAAACAGGTTGAAAAACTCGTTAGAGAAGGAGACGTGTATCGAATCGCATTCGTAGGTACATCTAAACCATAGAATTTACTAAAGAGACTAATGGCTTGCCACAGACCAAAGCCACAAAGCGCGTTACGGTGCAAATCTTCAAAAAGGAGGACAAAACGTTCGAAGCCGACGAATTGACCGGTCAATCAAGGTGGTCTTACTACGTCTCGACCTACATCATGCGCGACCAAACCGAAGGCGTCCCTTTAAGCAGTATCCGCTGGCCCTTCCTGAAACGCAATCTGCCTCCAGCGCTCGAGACGGCTGAAGACTACAACCGCATCTTCACCCCTCAATGGAATGAGGACGGCCTCTCCATCCGCATCTCCCCGAGTAACTACCACATCACGTACGACGAGGGCTCGAAGGATTGGTGGGTCCATGACAAGCAAGTCCGACGACGCGGGCTGAGGGCTATGGACGAGGTGAGGGAAGAAAGGCGAGGGAAATTCCAGGAGAAATTCGTGATGAATGTGCAGTGGATGGCCGGGATGAGTAAAGACGAGGTGGATCGGCGGAACGAGTCGTTTCGGAAATGGGTTAAAGAGGGCCCCGCGGCGATTGCGAATGATGAGGGGGAGGGAAAGGCTGACGAGGAGAAGGTCAAGGCGGATGGGGATGAGGTCATGGATGGGACTTGATTGGTGTACTGTGCTTCTCCGGCAATTGTCCCGCGTGCATTTTCATGGCGTATGCGAGGGACTGGGTTATGTCTCGGGGTTGTAGGATGGGCTCTGGGGATGTTGGTTCGTGGAGCTTGCTGTTCTGGATCGGATCGGGCGAGTCATGTGTTTTGTGGTTCTTGAGTATGTGTAACGGTCTTCGATAGTGGCAGGTGCGTATCTAAATTCAGATCGTTATTCTACCATTCACATATGAGTATGCGGAAGCTGATGATGCGTGGAACGTGTGGAGGTCGGCTTGCTAGAAGCTCCATTCACAAAAAAGAGCGCACTCAACAAGGTTGAGAAACAACTTGTACATTCAGTAGTAGGGTGTTACATCCCATTCGGAAATTATCCGATTGATCAATTGGACGGTCCCATTCACAAATGCTCAAATAGATCATCCGGTTGATCAATCAAGCGTCCCATTCATAAACATGTGACTGTTTGTGACTCATACGGCTCATTGATCAATCTGCTCAGATGTTTATGAATCGGGCGTCTCACATATAATATTTAAGGTACATGTCAATATCTAACTACACATCTTCAAGTTTTTACTGTTGAGCCCCCTTCATCAGCTGGCATAAAGCCAGATATCAAATAGAGACCACTGCACAAGTATGACGATTGTGCTTTGATGATGAAGGCGGAGGTGAAGGGGAGAGGGAGGAGGAATTCAAATTCAACCAATCAAAACATTTATAAGACATAGTTAGCAAGCAACAGACCTGTCACGTATGAAGGAAGAACTATATGTGAAGAACCACCCCCTATTCAGCTCCTAAGCGAGCAGACCAGGGCTTAACCTCGCATCGAGGCCGCACACCCATTGACTAGGATATTAAGTGGAGACCCTTATATATTGATCAGTGGCCCCCTTTAGATCGGCCACTGGTCAACTACTATTAGATATCAACACTTAGTATAGTACACGGCTACTCCTATAATCCTACTCCTCTATTGATACCTGATCTCCACCTGGAGCCTTACATTGATCCACACGTGAGGCCAGTATTAAGGTCACTCACTTAATGCATTCAGTGAATACAGCCATTACCTCCTGCTACATTGTTTTAGTCTATTAGCTATTTGATGTAAACTATGTAGAAACTTGTGAATGATCCGTACGGCCTACAAACATCTATGTGTTTATGAATGGGGCGACCGAGTCACAAATTACTAAGTGTTTACGAACGGGGCGACCCAGTCACGAACGAATTATGAAAGCTACATTTGTGGATGGGGTGAGTTTGTCAATGGGCCGTACGAGTCTTGAACATTTGCCATGTTTTTGAATGGGGCGCCTGATTGATCAATCAGGCGTCATTTCCGAATGGGACGTAACACCACGCTGTCATCGTGCAGGCAGCAAAATGGCTGTCCAAAAAGACTCACCACTGATAGCCTGACATGCCTCACAGCTCACCTGTGCGGCTATGCTTGCATCTCTGCCACCAAGACTGCAATTTCCTCGATAGTAACAGTATATCTTTTCCATTTCTCACGTTTCCAGTCGCCACCGATTCAAGGACTGTTCGTCTCTATCCGTCTCTCACGCTTGCTGCAGAGGATCCGATCATCTGTTACTGTTGCAATGCTCGAGTTTCCCACCACTCGCAGTGGCTGGCGTCTGGACATTGTCGGCCTGCTCGCCGTTCTGGGCGAGTCGGCCATGGTCGGCCACAAGCAGCCCATCACGTCGTCCTGGCTGTGTCTCCTCCCACGACTGATCCCCGCCCCGCAGGCGATGCTGGGGTTCAAACGACCGATCCGCCTCCCGCCGCAGCAAACGCTGGTGCACACGGTCGGCGCGCATTCGGGCTGGCACCAGGGCGAGCTCAAATACTTTGCCAATCTGCTGCAACCGATTGCGGGACTGCGGGCGTTTGAGATTCAGGAAATCAGCATCGGCCGCGTGGAGGAAACCACCCTGCCTCGGGCCAAAACGTATTCGCCGCTTGCTTTTCTGACGGTGGGGACGTCCCTTCTGACTCTCGGCCTGTTGGTGTGGTCGATCGTCATTCATGATGGAGCTGCTTGTCTTGCCATCTGTTTCTTGAGTCTGACATCCTCCGTCGCCGGGCTCGGGTCGTTCTGGACCCCCGAGCTCATCGTCCGTCGCAGAAACACCGACACGCCGCCTGGAGATGTGATTGTCCACGGCCGGAACGGATCTTTCATTATTGTCCGTTGCGAGGAACACGTGGCACGAGAACTCTACGCCGCGACAGATTCATGCAACTACCGATGCGGCCCTCAAGTGTTTAGGGTCTGCGTCGGAATGAGCACCTTTCTGCTGATGGTAGCCGTGCTGCTATTAGGCAACTGTATCTGGGTGATGCAAGCCGCAATTGGGGTTTCTTACATCTTGCTCAACGGCCTCTATCAGATAGCTGCGCTGTTGCCGACGCATTGGCACTGGGATCTGTCGCGGTATGTCGTTACGAAACAGCCATCCAGACAGCACAACCACTTTCAGGAAGCCTTGTGGGACGTGATGAAGACAACAAGAGTTGTTCAATGGGCGAGGATAAGCCGGGCAGTACCGGAGTCGAAAGCCTGGGATGACTGGATGGCCTTGGCTGAGCAACATATAGTGGACGGGACTGAATGGGACCCAAACGTCGGTTGGGATCAGTGTTGGCAGAATCGCAAGGTTGAAGAGGGTATCATGTGATGCAGCAGAGGGATGTCATTGAAGGTGACAAGTTCATTATTCCGTGAAAACACTCCAACCTGAGAGTGGTAGACACTCCTCAGGAACTGCTTGCTTGTGGAGTGTTCTTGTTGGTGACTGATTTACAGAGTCTCCGTCATATTTGCGTTTGGCTAGCGTGGGTCTAGGAAGCAAGATATAATTTTAAATTCATGTATATAGCAGTCGAACTAAATTAGCTCCTGCCCCCTGGTCCCACGTGCTCATACGTCTCGAAACGCTGGTCAGAGCGAGGAAGGCTGTCAATTCCGTCTGCACTAGCGCTGGCGGCCTGAAAACATCAACATCCAATTCTCTGCTAGCCTTGAAGAGTTTGGAATACGAGCGTGCCGTTTGCGACTTCACCAACCGATGTAGACTGTACAACCCCCGCCAACAGGCTCCCAGCTGGCATGCTGGACGACGACGGAGCAGGAAGCAATAAACCACGTGCAAGAGACCTTGCAACCACACCCACAAGCTGAGGCAAACCAGGTAATAGAAGACCGGCAACCCGGCTCCCTAAGGTTACCCCATCCTGACTCTCACTGGGATGCACAAAGTCCCTTGCAATGAGCAGACCCTGATATTCCCGAGATGAGAACTTGATGAAGCGATGCGGGTTTGTGACCAAGTTCTCTTCAGTCTGCAAATTCACGAGTACGCGGCAATTTGAGATCTCCAGATAATCTCCGCCTTGATCCCTCTCCATCTCGAGCTGTACATCCTCATCAGGAACCCTCACCAGATTCATAAGAGGATACCTCGTCTTGCCCACCAGCTTCATATCAGGGAACCAACCTCCGCGCGGATTATTCTCATCCCGATTCCTGTGCGTGGAAGCAAGGAAGATGATCTGCTCAACTTTATCAAGCTCGGGCCACAGCTGCTTGATAGCTGGCATGTAGCCTTCGCCATGGCTCAGAAGAGGTGAACCCGCCATGGCCGTGAAGGCATAGACCTTTTCTTGCTCATACTTTGCGTCTTTGCTACTTCCCAGGATCAACGTGTCCGGTAAGTGCCAATCATACCCCGTCAGACGGCCATATTCGAGGATATCCTTCTGAAAGATCGGCTCGTATAACCGTCCGATGGTGTCAGGGGTTAACTCTCGAAGATCGTAGTCAAGAATCACGGTATTTCGATTCGCCACACCCTCCTGAGCGGTCCACGAGCGCGACGCCAAATGAGTGCCCATTCGAACCTTGTCGATCTCTCCCCAAGTGAGCCACGGGACGATGAGCACCGAGTCCGCGTTTTTGTAGAACGACCAACTGCGTGGTAACTCGGTGGCCCGGTCGTCGTCGGTGATACAGCGCTGGTCCAGCCAGACTTGGGCCTTGCCCGTCTTCCTGCACTAGGCGAGGAGTTTTGGCCACTCGGCCGGTACGGTGTCTCCCTTCCACATGTAACTGATGGCATGGTAAGGAGTACCCTGGATGTGATCCTTCACTTGGTCGGTGTCGGTTGCGATGATTCTCTTGGGGTGCGCGTGGCGATCAACGGGATTCCGTCTGTCTCGGTAGGTGCGCACGATGGTCATGGAGAATCCGTCATACTCATCCACCTCCGGCTCCAGGACTTGGAATCGATTTCTCCACGCTGTCATGATGCCCTGCAGCTGGGGGAAGATAGTATGTTGAACAGGGGGCAATCAATGGCTGCGTAGAGAAATGCAGCTAAGCAAAGGATTTCCGACGAAATGTAAGCTCCGGTTGGGCTCTTGGGGAAGAACGAAAGGAATTGGTTGGGGAAAAACGCTGAGTGAACAGCAGGGTGGAATATGGGTCCTTGTAGAACGACACCCCCTTTCACCGAAAGTCAGCATCCTCAATTAAGTTCCTACCCACAGTATTCAACCAAATATTTACCACTTAACATCTAATACTTAACCGCTTAACTCCTTACTATCCGGACCTTCATCTGGACCTTCATCAACGCCCTTTATTGGTCAAGTCTTGCGGTATAGGGGTTAGGATTAGGGGCGAGTACAGCGAGCGGTTAGGTATTATAGGTTAGAGATATATAGTTTAATATAAAAAGATGGAGTGTGTTATCTTAAGAAGTAGGGGGTGTCTTTCCCCGAGAACTCGCTAAATCATTTCCAAAAGGGTTTGACCAACGTCTACTAGAGAAAGTCATTGAAGTAATCAGTTTCTCATCGTCAGAAGCTCAGCTTAAAGCGCTTCACATAATTTCTAGCACTGAACGACCTTGATTCCGAACCTTATTACTCCTTAGTAAACTTTATAGTCGGACGCACTTTTACATTGCCGATAAGCTTTTCCCCCGATTTCCGTAGTCTACCTGATTGTAAACATGCCCCAACCGGGTACAGCCACCGGCTACCTCTTCCATCTCCCACCACACCCACAAGCTCCCCACATATCCCACTCCAATCCCCTCCACAAGAACCCCCGGTCTCGATCTCCGCAAAACTAAACCTTCCCGAACCCATCACCCACTTGAGCCCCACCCCCCCTTACAGAAACCCCAACCCCGCCCCCCCCACCCCCTCCAAATCCCCCCTAACACCCCACTCTCCCTCCTCCCCACTCCCCCAACTAACCCTCCCCACCCCCTCCGCGCGCCTCCAACTCCCCAACTCCATCCACCTCCTCACGAGCCCCCCATCGACCACTCCCCTGCTGCCGCCTCCGCCCATACCCGCCCCCGCACCATCCGCTATCGTGCCCGCACTGTCGACGGCCGCGCGGTGGGCGCGCGGGTTGAGACCCAGCGGGTGCGGGAGGGCGGTGAGGAGGTAAGTCGAGAGGGCAGAGAGGCGGCGGTAGGAGGGTTCGGAGAGGGGGGTGAGGAGGGCGAGGGCGCCGGAGTGGGTGGTGAGGAGGAGGTGGTGGGGTGCGGGGCCCGTGCCGTCGGAAGAGGAGGAGGTATCCCTAGCGTCGGCGGGCCCATGTGCAGAAGAGGGGAGAGCGAGGGATTCGTAAGAAGTGGGTGTGCGGGGGAGGAGAGTCGTAGTCGAGGGGAAGTGGCCGGTGTGAAACGTGTGTAGGTGGAGGAGGCGCTGGCCGGAGAGGGATTTGGGGTGTTCGGGGTTGAATTGCAGGAGGTGGAGATTGGTGTCTGCGTCGACGAGGGCGATGAAGAGGGATTTGCCGCTGGGGAGGAAGTCGCCGGTCAGGACTTCGATGGCTTTGGGGGTCTTGGAGAAGAGGCGGAGTTGATAGGGCTCTTCGGTGTAGCCGGTGAACCAGGCGCCTTTGATGGCGTCGCCCATGATGCAGAGACCGGTGCCTTTGAGTTCTTTGGCCACGCTGACGTAGCATTGCATGTCCATGAATGCGACGGGGAGGAGGGTGCCGTCTTCTTTTAGCCCGCGGACCATGCATTTTTGGCCTTGGGCTGCGAGCAGGAAGCCCTGGGTTCCGATTTCTGATAGTGCGGTTACGGCGCCTTTGACCTCTTCTTTGGCGACGAGCTTCAGCTTACGGTCGGTTTCGGGGCGGTCGGGCTCGGGAACGACGTTGATGATGTCGAAAATGTAGATGCGACCCTGAGAGGGGAGATCCTCGCCGCGAATGAGGGCCGTTCCGACGGCTACGAGTTCACGCCGTTCATGGGTATTTTCGGAGACTTCGAGACTCATTGTTTTGATGCACATGACAGCTTCTGCGGGATCTAGCACGTGCCTGGAATCCGAAGGTTAGAAAATATCTCCCAGTGGTCTCTCTTTCGAACTTACGTATCAACGATAGTCCAGGTCTTGTGGTGCAATAGTTTGACTGATCCTTGGTCAATCTGTGGCTTGAGCAAGACATCTGATGCGAAACAAATTAGCTACTCAAGTGGTAGTTTACCAGAGACGGTGAGTTTACCTTCATTGCTCCACTCATAATGAAATTCATCCTCTGGTAGCTGGAAATCCAGCTTCTGACTTGTGCCAAGTACATAGCAGTCCATCCTGTCATGGTAATCGAATGATTGAATCTCCTCGCCCAGTGGAGTCTTGTGAGTCACCCAGCCTGTCCCGTAATGGCGGTCTGGAGGTAATTGTGATGTATATACAGTGCCCTATGTGAGTCAGCATGGTCGCCCAGAAAGCATGTGTTTCAAGAGACCTGGCTTACATCAGAGTCAATATGCACGAAGCCCCGCTCACAGCTTGGGGCATGCAATCCCGTCAGAGTCTTTATCGGCCCGGTCCCAAGTCCAATTACCCTTGGTATACTCGACGCAGATTTGAGTACGAAACTAGGAGATGCGCCAGGTAGGAATACAGTGCTGTAGCCCTGCACATCTTGAAGACTTTGGAGTGGCTGATCGCGTTTAACTTGGCCGCCTTCGGTTGGATCATCTGTTGGAGCCCGTGGTAGAACGGGGTTTGAAATTTTAAGGAAACGGAGATTTGTCTCCGTTTCTCCTTCGATAGGAGATCGATAGGGTTGGTAGATCGTTAAGTCGTCAGTGGCAGAACGAAGCTAAATACCCCTTGTCAGTGACAAGCGTTTGGTACACACATTGGCTACCTACAAGCAAGTAGGGAGACTTGTAGATGGAGTCTCCCAGGTCCGCCACCAAGATCTCTGTCAAGGTATCTCGGGCAGCCGATCGCCGAACTGTGAACTCCTTAGAAACATAAGGCGGAAGAAAACTGAGGCCAGGAGCGACATAGACTGGCTTGCCAATGTTTGAAAGGTGGAAAATCTAGTGCATGATGTTAGTGCCAGCCCTGGAGTCATTAAAGTAAATTCTTGCATGGGAAGTACGGACGTATAGGCCACCTTCTGCACTCAGCAGGAACATCAGAACATTGACAGTGTCGTCTTCTGTTTCATCATCCGGGCCCAGCCTGAAACAATCTTCCGCATCCTCGTAGAGCGAACCGGAGAGCCATTTAGTTGTGAGGAGATCATCTCCTCGTTCGACTTCGTCCAAATCGCCACTCTCGTCAGCTTTTAGAATCATGACACTTGCATCATCGCGGACGAGTAAAATATAGGGATCCGCGAAGCTTGCGCTGATAATCTTGGGTTCGGCTCCAGTAAGTTCATCGGTCATAGGAAAGATCTGGGCGAGACTGAGATCTATACGTTATCAGCGGATGGATCACTCAGTATACATAGATCATGATGATGGCACGAGCACATGATACAGTGGACAAATGGAACTTATGAGCAAGAGGTATTTTGATCATTATTGTATTAATGTTATTACAGAGTCTTAAGCACAGTCGCTCGAACTGCTGTGGTAGAACGGTGATATACCCATAGTTGGGTTTGGCACCAGTCAAGACATACTGGTAAGACCAGTATCCTCCGCTTGGAGTCTGATACTCGAGACGAATAAAAAACCAAGCTTTATCCAGGAAAACCATAGCCTCAACAGAGCAGGGTATGCAATGAAAAGTAGCATGACTCACCTCCCTCATACGTCCTCACTTCCCCTCTCAAAGCCTGCACAATCCTTGTCCCAGCGTTCAAAGTGCCCATTTCGATGGTCCCTCCAGCTTCTGGCTCGAAGTCGCCGTCGGTTACAATTTCAAAGCCTGCAGAGGTAATTGAGTATACGTGGGTCTGCTCCTCTCCAGCAACATCAAGCTTCGAGGTGATCATGAACCGGTCATATCCGTCACCAGGACCAGCAGAGCCCTGAGATACAACACCTTCCGCAGTGACATTACTTGCACGGATGGCCCAGAGCCTCTGTACATTCGGGAAGTCTAGTTGTCCTGTTATCTGGGGAGCTAGTTCGCGTTTCATCGCCGTTAGAGCCCCAGCTCTCCCACGCCCGCTACTTACTAACAATTCAAGTCCTGACGAAGAGCGTCGCGAGGCTTTCGCGGCTTCACCCTCAGGTTGACGAGGTCTTCCAAAAGCTATGTCTCTCATTGGACCAAGGTTTTGCAATGTATTATGAATTCGGAAAGTGTACTCATCCACGGTGCTGGTGCTCGAAGGTGCAGGTACTACATCGCGTGAGCTCTCACCGGCTTTGGTGCCGGAATATAGGTCGTCGTCATCATCATCTATATCTTCCTCGTCGATATCCATATCCATTTCCTCGTCATTGTCATTCACAACGTTCGTCCGCGAACGCTGTCTCTTGAGTCGGTCAGACCTGCGTGTCCAACCCACGACGGCGGAGTCTCCATCTTCGCTCCCTATGAAAATTCTCCCACGTCCCACAATCGATGCGCATGATGCACCAGCGCGTAAAATGCCTCCACCGTTCTCTTCCGCAATCCGACGAATCGAGAGCCCAGAGACAGATCGTCCATCGATTTTGAAACCTAGTACAGCGAGCTCTCCCGTGCTCAAGACAATTAGCATCTCCCCACTGTCTATTCCAAGCTGTTCAAGTGCGCAGCCTTCTAATCTTAAACCTAGGTCTGATTGATCTGACATGGCAAAAGATGAGCATTGCCGCGCGAACTCATTGATAGCGACTCCATTGGTCTTTCCAGCTTGGTCGACGTGGATAAGCTCATTCCCTCCAACAAGCAGAGTGCCGCCGACTGGGAGTGGAAGAGGAATAACTTTGTATAGATCATACGGAAGGTCTGTGACGGACAACAGAGTCGTAGAAGCGCGCTGCTCAAGGTCTAGAGTAAAGACGGTGTAGGACAACGTGTCGCGCCTTTCATGAAGCAAAGCTGATGAACTGGCTATCTGTGACGATAAGATACCAAACGTTGGTTCGCGATATTCGTAAAGGAACGCAAGATGAACTGGATGTATCAAGGTAGGATCCAATGCTAGCAGTGACAGTACAAAGGAAGCAGCATAGGGTGTCTCCTTTCCCGGAAGGTTCCCATTTGCTATCTTCAGCGGGGACGCGGTAGGCTCCGGACGGTCCCCATCAATATCAGGATCGTAGTCATCCATAACAAGGTCGTCTCCTGTCTGATGGAATGGCAGGATTGCCAAGTTCCTTGCACCGAACCGCAGTGCAGCGCACCTGCTGCTGGGGTCCACCGTCAGGTAATTGACGCATTGGCCAAGATCAGGCGCCCACGGACTGCCCTGCAAGTCTTCCCGCTCGTAGAAATGTATCGAGATTGTAGAGATGCTGTGCCGTTCTGGGTCCCACTCCACCAAGCTGAGCTTTGCATCCTTGAGTGCAACAAGCAATGCTTCTCCGCCAGACTTGGACTGTTGGGTCTTGACGCGAGCAAGTGAAGTTATGGTGCCGGATAAGTCGTACTCTGCCACCAACAGAAGCTTCGTAGTGAGTGTCCTCTCAGGCGCTAGCAGCGACGAGTCAAGACCTTGCCCGTCTCCATCTCGCCGTGTCGAAGGTTCAGTACCATTGCGAGCTATTGCTTGACCCAGCGAGCTGGTACCCACTTGGGTGAGAACCGACTTGAGCGAGAAAATTTGCAGCACAGAAGTCTTTGCAACTATAAGATTGTTCGCCGATGGGGAGAGGAATGGGAGGGAGAGGGAGTGGGTGACGGCCGTTGGAGGGGTAAGCTCCGTATAGCATTGCATCTTGGCAGTGATTGTCAGTCGGAAGACCTATGGTAGAGGATGTTAGACATGACCCCACAGGAAATGTCTCCTCGTACTGGATTATAGGATCAGGGCTAGGCGTGCTGGTCAAGGAAACAGCGAAGGCGATCTGGGGCAGGGATAAGCGTAGGCGGAAGCTGGGGAGCTAGAGCTCCGCCGCCAAAAGCAAGGCAGCGCCCCGCGCCTCGAGCTTGAAACACCAACTCTCTTACGTAGCTACCCCATCGTCCAGGTGAGAGGACCGAACAGAGCTCGGGACGTTGGAAGACTGACCTTACTGACACTGCCCTGTGAAGGTCGACTTGAACAAAGGGCAGCAGCCATGGCACTCATTCAAACCACCCTCATATGGGTTGTCTATGCTGTGGTAATCGTCCTCCTGGTTGCAATCGCCTCGATATTCGTATACACCTATCAGACCCCGCGTGAGAGGTCTATTTCGGTCTCCACCGTCTGTATCTTTACACTCACTTCCCTCCTTGCCACCGTACTTCTACTACCGGTGGACGTTGCCTTGGTGTCATCCACGACATCCTCGAAGCTGGGACGAAGGAAGGATTGGGCTACGCAAGACCGCGTCGACAACATTCTTCTTACGCTGAAGATCGTCTATTACACACTCTACTCCCTGGATGCACTTCTCTGCTTGATTGTGGTGCCCTTCACCTACTTCTGGTACGAGGAGTACGACGAAGTTGCCACGGAAGAAGGCACCCAGACCGTTGGCCAGCGGTTCTGGGGTGCTTTGAAGTACACCATAGCTTTCATATTACTGGTGGTAATCTTGTTCCTCGTGGGAGTCTTCGTGCCGGTTGCGAAGAACCGAAAGGGTGCACACTTCGATCTCGATTACTTCAGGAACCTACTAACGGAGAACCGTATGCCTATCCCCTTCCCATACATACGCAGTAGCTGATGGTATGCTAGACGGAGAGCGTGCTCTGACATTTGCACTCGGTCTGCTCATCACCATTGGAACCCTGATCTACGTTCTCTATACTGCAGCCGGCTTTGCCCTGCTGCCTATTGCCTGTATCAAATCCGCGCCTGCGGTATCTGCACCTACGCTCAGCGCCAATACTACTTCCGAACTTGAGCAGAACCGCGAGCGACAGAGACAATTGGAGGGTCGCAATGCTGGCCGCTCTGAGGGTCTTCCACCAAAGGACCGTAGGGAGCTGGATGCTTTGGTTCGAGAAGAGCGCACGCTTGTCCGCCGCGAGCGGCTTGCCGCAGAAGCCTCCGGTGAGGGCCAAAGCCGGCTGATGAAATTCTGGATGAAGACCGAAGCTGTCTTCCGGCCCATCAAGCTTATCGGTGGCCTCTTTCTAATGATCATCTCCATCATTGTCTGGGTGTCAATGCTGCTGACCGGCATTGACAAAGCGAAGAACTCAATATGCAAGAGCCACTGCGGGTACATCCTCGGTCACATCAATATCTTCAACCCTATCAACTGGCTCTTTGTCATATCTTCTAAAGTTTTCCCTATCGACTATGTCCTATTCCTTCTCCTAGTACTCTTTTTCTTCGCCAGTTCCATAATTGGTATCGCAAGTCTGGGTATACGCTTCCTCTGGCTGAAGATATTCCAAATCAGAAAGGCGCATACCTCTCCACAAGCGTTGCTGATGGCAACTGTCATGTTGACGCTGATCTCTTTGGCAATCAACTACTCGGTTGCCATGATGGTTGCTCCTCAGTACGCACATTTTGGACCACAGACCTTCTGTGATCATCCGCCCAAGCACCCAGGGGAACAACCGGATTGTACGAATCACACGAGGCATATCCTTCCCTGCTCAGAAGTAACAGACTCACCCGCCGCGAGGAATGTATGCACACCAAGTGTAGTGAGCACGTTCCTCGACCGAATCACGTTGAACTTCTCCTTCTTCGGCGTGGTGGATTTCTGGGCACAATTCGTATTCTTGGGTAAGCCAGCATGCCCCCTCTCTACAATTTCTAGCGGCTAACAATTCTTTAGCCGTATTCCTCCTCGTCTTCATCACCGCTCTCTTCCGCACCCCGAAAATGGACGAGTTCCAGGCCGATCAAGATGCCGAGGAAGACGAAGAAGAGGGCCTCCTTGCTAGCACCGGAAGGAGGTTTGGCGCTACATGGCAGGATATCACGGGTAGAGCAACGAAGAAGCCGACGGGTGCTGCTGGAAGGGGACAGCGTGACCGTGATGATCATGACGAGGACGAGGACTAAGCAAATCGTACCTTGGAATTGGGTTGGCTACGCCGTTGGCTAAGAATGACGCACGAATAGGCTTTTTGTTTGATGCGATCTGGCGTTGAGCGTATAGCGGGACACTGAGTTCAATTATCCGGATGTAAGATACACAAAGGCTTTGGTTGGTAATTAGGACGAGAATGAGCGCATTCTTTCACGCCGCTACCTGTTTACAAGCTTGTGCCTTATCCTTGCCTTATCCCGTAGCATGTCCTAACCACCCGCCCAACCCTATTTCCGCCAATATTTCACCCACCTATGCCCTCTCTCCTCCAACCCAACATCCTTCCCTACATGCCCCTCCCTCCAACACTGCGCACAGTATAGATCCCCATCACAGCTTAGACACCGCACCGTAGCGTCATCATTGCATATAACACACCAGGACTCTATCTCCTCGTCTGTAAATTGCGGCTTCGGTTGCGGCTTCGAGACTTTGATGGGTTTCCGCGCGGGCACGAATGTTGGGGCGGAGGGGAGGGAGAGGAGGTCTTGAGGGGTTGACGGAAGAGAGGGGGGGAGGGATGTGGGTGTGGAGGGGAGATCGAGGAACAGGGTCGAGTCTTGATGGGTACGGGCTGTTAAGGCCTGGTTGCCGTCATCGTCGGCGTCGGCGTCGGCGTCGACATTGGCTTCAGGGGTGTTTGTGCCGTGGCTTTTGTCGATCTCTATCTCGTCGAGGATCTGTTGGAGGTAGGCGGCTGCTTCGGTGTCTTCGTGGGCTGAGGAGGGGTCGGTGGTGGAGAAGGCGGAGAGGTCTATAGTTGCTGCCCTTTGGGGAGTCGTACTCTCGGTGTGGGACTCTATAGAGCCTGTTCCCGCAGAGTTCGCAGTGACTTTGGATTCATCGACGTTCGTTGTGCCAGCGGGCAATGCCTTCCGTGCCTCTTCGAGTAGCTTCTGCACGTCATTGACGTTATCTGCGTCTAGGGTCCATTGGTCTTCGGGCCCTAGTTCTGCGAGGAGCTGTTCGACTGTTTGTTCGTCTTCGGGGTTGGGGTCGATGGTCTCTCCGCTCCAGTTGGCGGTAGAGGGGGTGGCATTTCTGCTGGAACCGAGACCGTTCAGCTTCTGGAAACGGGCGGTGAGGTCATTTTCGAGGTTGCCGGCTGCGGAGACGGGTTCCGCGATCGATTTCGCGCTGATGTCTGGCCTACGACGCTGGTCAGGGATTACGATGTATTGCAGGAGGGGAGCCTGCTTTCTACTCACTTTGACGGTTGCAACGTTACGCTTGATTTCTTCAAAGCATTAAGGCGGGCAAGAAGGTCATTGTCATTGCTTGATGGGTCATCATCCATTGCTGGCCATCATGTTGCATTGGGGACGCGGATCTTGAGTTGTTACGTTTGACATCACACATCATAGGGCTGAATTATCGATCTTAGGGTTTGAACTAGCTTCATACCATATATCTAGTCAGAGCCTCCATGCAATGATGCTGCTATGCTAGGGCAATAAGAATAAGTGAGAGCTGCTCGACTCGTGCCATTCGTGGCAAGCCTACGAGATGGTAGACACAAGTGTATCCCCCCAAGGAGATCATTTACTTTCCTCTATGCAATATCACTATATTACACTAATTAGCATAATGGTTGATTGGTGAGCTATTTGACGTATGCTTACATTGTCTGGTCCGGTTTCTTTGAAACCTGCAACGCATCGTTCTTGAGGGACTCATCTACAAGCCAAGTTTGTGCACCAAAGCACTCTATCTTAGGACTTACTGCAAGAGTGGGCAAGGTCGTTCGCGTGTAGCAAAGATTAGACATTGAAAAGATAGTATTGCTCGCATTGTTTCAAGGTCCGCCAAGTAGTGCCAGCGCATTCTCGAAGGCTTTGACAACTTTGACATCTGATCCGACTGTCAGCGCCGCGCTTACAGAAAAATCATGGAACTTACAGTGTAGTCTCTTATCTTCCAGGCCAGACTCTGCTCCTTGAACGTAGCTCATGCGGGTTTTCAATCTATAAGTAGTGGTATTAGCAATGCTAGCCATGGATATCGGATTCGAAGTACCTTTTATGGGCTCGATCGTTCTCATGACCAGAGATCGCAGAAGCCCATGCATTGAAGACCTACAAAGTGTTAATCTTCGAACCGCCTAGCCAAAGTTGGTATGACTGACTTCGAGCAGATTATTGAACTCTTCATAGATCTCTTCTTCAACATACTTACATTCTATCATCTTGCTGTGGAACCTCTTCTCGAGTTCGTCCCAGTTGAAGTCATCAATAGCCTCTTTCGGGTCACTCGCCTCTACTGGCGAATTTCGTTGTGAACTATGCTGCGGCGTCTCCGCGTGTGTGTCATTGCGAGGGGACACGTCAGTCCTCGAGCTCGGGGGATTGCCAGCTGGCGAAACGTTTCCCGCAGACCCGTGTCCGGGTGAGCTCGAGCCTTGCCCTTCTTTCTCCATCGTCGATCGAATAATCTAGATTGCTGCGTGCTTGATAGATATCACACAGGGCGCTGATGTGTATCGGAATGATTATATCTCGAGAAAATCCACACCTCAATATTTATGCCAACTTTCTTGACAGCACGAAAGAAGAGGGAACATCTGCAAGTTCAAATTTTGTTAACGGCACGATCACAGGATACAAGTAAAAAAGACTTGTTTTCTCAGCAACACTTTAATATTATTATACCTTAAGCCGGTGTTGACAAGGAAGATAATAGGAACTCGCAAATGCGGTGCTCAGTATCACGTGATAGATTAGATAAGAGCACTGCAAACAGCGCAAACAGCTTCCTGAGAAGCGGCCTGGCTCAGGCCGGTAGGGGCGAACTTGTCTCCATGGTCAACGGCAACCAGGGTGACTGTCGCTATCTTCACTTCTCGTTCTTCGACTCAGTCACTTCCTAAGATCAGAAACGAGGACCACCCATCTCCGAAACCGGCGAAATCCACTTCCAATATGTCGTGACACACTCTTCATATCGATGCCCGGTAGCCTCGACACCGGTACCCGGTGACTAAGTCATGGATATCCAGCTTCTTCAACTCCCCCATCTACATAGCACTTTACAGGTTCGCAACGATGCAGTGCAATGTATGTCAACGATACTGGACCTCGAAGCTGCCTTTCAACTGCACAACTTGTGCCCGGAATTCCCTGTACGAGACGCGGATTGAACAGGCACAGACACTGCTTCAGAAAGAGACTGCTGGGAATGAAGTAGTAGGGATCCTTGGAGCAACTGGATCTAGTACTACCTCGTCAAAATTCCCTGGGCAAGAGGGTGCTCCAAGTACCAAGACCTGGGCGCTTGAGCGTGCCTCATCTGCCAAGGTCGACTCTATCGAACGCACCCAGGCCACACTCAGCCATAGCGATGCCCTGCGCAAGGAGTTGGAGGCTACTAGAGAATCTATCGCAAAGCGGAAAGCGCTTCTAAGCCAACGCCGCTCAGACTTTGACTCAGCAAGCCATCATCTATCCCAAAGACGAGCAGCCGCTCTTGAATCTGTTGAGAACGGCATTATAAGGACGCAAACCAGATGGGACGCCTTGCACGACAGGACTGCAGAATCAAGAGTATTCCTTTGCAGGGAGGCTGCCAATCTTTACGGACTCCAGCAGCGAAAGCGCAGGAAGGGCGTATTAGGGCGGGAGAGCTATACCATCGGAGGAGTTCCTATCGTAGATCTCAGGGATCTGAATAGTAAGCGCGTATCTAGGCTCTAAATTTACAAAGCTAACATATTCGTAGATGCGCTCCCTGCCCAAGTAACCACCTCTTTAGGTAGCCTCGCCTACCTAGTCCACCTCGTATCCCATTATCTTTCACTACGCCTCCCCGCCGAAATTACCCTTCCACACCGGGACTATCCCCTAGCCACGATTTTCTCACCAGGCTCTTCTTACTTGTCACGGGATGTCCCGTTTCCCGGGTCTACCCCCTCTCCTTCATCCAACAATAGCCCCTCTGCGTCGAGGGCCGGCGATTTGCGTCCACTACCGCGACCGCGGCCGTTGTACTTGGACAAGAAGCTCCCAGCGTTAGCGAAAGAGGATGCCGTAGCATACTCACATTTTGTCGAAGGCGTTACACTACTTGCTTGGGACATAGCATGGGTATGTAAGACCCAAGGCCTCAATGTCGGGGCGGGCTCATGGGAAGAGGTGTGTGCAATGGGCAAGAATTTGTGGCAGCTTCTTGTAGCACCGCCTTCAAAACCACCGCTGCCACGGGCTACCTCCAGTGACATACCAACAAAATCGTTGGCAACGAAGAACCCGCTAGCGTTACCTGCAGCTTCTGGTGAAGTAAAGGCGAATCCCATATTAGGCCACTATTCTCATGGCACGGCTCATTCGTTCCTCGCATCAGCAGAGGGTGCAGAGTTAATGCGTGGTTGGAGGCTACAAAGTCCAGTCAAGATCATCGAGAGGGTCAAGGCTGCACTTCTGAGTGAGAGGACCGGTGCAGAGTGGGAGATGCTTGAGGAAAACGAGTGGGAGGAAGAAGAACCAGTAGCGCCAACGAAAGAGCCGGAGCTGAAGCCAATAGAGGATGAGGCGGTTTTGGTGCGTGCAAAGCGGAAGGAAGACGGCTCAAGGTTCGATGACACGCGAAGCTTCATTACGGCCATGACTGCTGCGAGTAGCACTACAGCAGCTACCTCCGCAGGAGGCGATGAGGGAGGGGACAAGACCAAGGGGCAAAGTGGATGGACGAAGTTAAAAAGCAGGGCAGGGGTCTAGTCTAGGCTTCCGTGTGGTTCATTGGGCGTGGCTGGAGCGCAGGAGAGGATCCTGGTTCGATTTCTAAGGAGTTTGGGATCCTTTGGTCAATTCAAAATGCATAGCTATGGCGCGCGGCAGAGGCTTCTGTTTGTTGAATATACCCAGGCAATAGATTTCTCGTTATATACCAGTGCGATAGGACCCGGCTTCAAATATACTCGGCCCATACAAGTGAGAAACACTGTCTTGCACCACTGGTCAGCCCTACCCAGACGTGAAGGTGCTTTATACAACAAAAAGACCTCAAAAAGACCTCAGAAATAGTCTAGGAAGTGCCTAGAAAGTGCCCGGAAAGTGCCCGGAAAGCTCGTGTCACACGACGTCCAACGCTCAACCTCATTACTCCTTTCAGCCAGCAATCCCCTTTTGAGCGATCAATTCTCCGTCGAACGTCGCAGCTCAACACCCATCGCACTCACCCCCCCTGCTAGAAATCAACACACCACTCCCAGGCAAGCACCTAAGCGCTGGCCTGAGCTAACCCAACTCGGCCACAAAGTTCCTCGTCGAACGTCGCAGCCAAAGTGTGCGGGAGACTACCAAGTCTGTGTTGGCGCGAGGGCAAAAGTGCGAGAGCAACAGACACAGGAGTGATGGGAGCGTGCAGCGGAAGGTTTACGAGCGAATTTCGGCTTGAGAAGAGGTAAGTTGGTTAGATGTCCCGATTGGGCGGGTGGAATTGGTCATTGGACAGTCGTGGGAAAACACTCCTCGCTTCCAACCCCGGGGGCCCTCCCGGAGACTCAAGACGGACTCCCAGGCACATGCGAATACAATTGAGACTAACCTGATTCGGCCGTGAAGATGGTCGTCGAACGTCGTAGCTGGAGTGTGCGGCGGTCTATCCTGTCTGTGTTGCGGGAAGGGCAAAGGTGGTAGGGGAGAGAACACGGGGATGGTGAAAGGTTGCAGGTGCCGCCTTCGCGGAACCTCATTGAAGATTTACCCTTTTGGGCCAGATGTCCTGGTTGGGCCGGTAGTTTGATCGTTGGACGTCGTAGTATAAAACTCCCCGTTTCCACCCCATAGGGGGCCTCCAGGAGATTTAAGACGCACTCCCAGTATAGCACATGCAAGGTGCTAATGAGGCTAACCTGAATCAGTTACGGAGATGGTCGTCGAACGTCGTAGCTGGAGTGTGCGGCGGGCTATCCTGTCTGTGTTGTGAGAGGGGCACAAGTAGGTGGGGAGAGAGCACGGGGTTGGTGGACGGTTGCAGGTGCCGCTTTGGCAGGGCTCATGGGTGTGTTACCCTTTTCGGCCGGATATCCCGATCGGGCGGGTAACTTGATCGTCGGACGTCGTGGTATAACGCACGAGTCGTTGTGTCCGAGGGGCCTCTGAGGTGTGTGTAGAACGAGAGGCTTCCGTTAACCTGAAGCGGCCTTGCAGTGGCACAACATACAGTACTGGAGGTCCTTCATATGCTACCAGCAACGTGCAAAATACGAGGATGTTTGACAGAGACGCGATGTGCTGGTGTGTCTGCACCCCAGATGAATTATGTGCTGTATATAATCAAGGGGTATAGATGCCAAGGTACTACCCAACCAAACACCACGCTGTAATTACCAGATCCTGATGTTATATCCTGGCCGTTATGCTCCCAACAGAAGAATAAAACACGCCGACCCGTCTCAATTCGATTCATGCTGCCCATCCACCAACTGCTCCCCACTCTGTCTCCCATCCCTCTGGGCCTCCTCCGCCTCTCGCTCCCTGACCTTCCCCATATCGGCATGTTTGGCCGGATCGAACACGTACATCGGAAACTCCAGTAAGACCGTCCTCTTCAGTATCGTCGGCATTTTCTCATAGAGCTGGGGCGGAAACGGAATCAAGATGCTTGTTCTCTTGACGTAGCGTGAGAACGACTCCCAGTGGTTGCCACTCTCGTAGCGTTTCTTCGCGCCAGGACGTTCTTGGAGTGGGAGACCGGAAACAAACATCAGCAAGAGGGTGAGGAAGAAGGGTCCGACGATGGTGGCGTAGAGGGCGGCGTAGGCCGAGCCCTTGACGTAGTAGTAGGCTGCTGGGGAGACGGCGATCATATAGATAGCTGTCCAACTTTATCAGTTCACATGATCCACAGGGAGAAAAAGAGCAATACGTACAGAACTGAATAACAATCTCCCCAAAATAATTCGGATGCCTCGTCCACGTAAACAGCCCCACATCACAAACCCTCCCCTTATTCTCCGGCCTGCTCCTAAACCGATACTTCTGCACATCACTCACACTCTCCATCAAAAACCCAATCACAAAGAGTATCACCCCTGCAATATCCCTCCCCGTCCCGAACGCCGGCTGCGGGAACTTCGTCACATTCGGCGAATTCAGTACCGTAACAGGCAGGGAGCATGTCCACACCCACACCATCTGGAAGACCCAGAATCCCAGGAACGGGAAGAATTTATCGCGCTTATCGTCGAAGCGGTCGTCGGAGCCGGTCTTGATGATGCGAAAGAGGAGGAAGCCGGAGAGGCGGGCGCCCCAGAGCATGATGAAGACGGAGGCGACGATTTGGCGCACATGGTGGTGGCCGGAGAAGGCGAGGGTTATGATGGCTAGGATGACGAAATTGGTGCCGCCGGCGAAGTCTGGTGGGGAAGTTTACGATTAGCTGGGGAATATAGATAGGGAGGAGGTTCGGAGGGATGGTTAGGGGAATGATACCGGTGAGTTTGTCGAATTTGAGGGAGAATGCTATGGAGAAGAAGAAGAGCTGGTAGGCGATTGTGATCAATAGGGTTATTGCGAGATAATAGTTATCCAGAATGTGGACTTCGGCCATATTGCAGGGCAGATGGTGAAGGACTTGTGTGTGTGTGTGTCATACCTGTCAAGTGAGGCACCGCAAAGTTATGTATCAAGCCATTTTCCTCTATGTTGCGCGTTTCGCAAACTGTCCTCCGATGCAGCACCAGGCTAACCAGATGAATAGCAATGACGTCCACGATCGATCCTTCGATAAGCTTAACTTCGGCGTCGATCTCAACGGCTGCCTAAATTAGCCTTGTTCAGTCCTCAGGATCTTCAGGGTCTTCGGCATAATTGCCAACCTTACGACGTACGAATCGGGAGCCTTGCTAGTAGACTAAAGGGCCTTCAGCCGCTCTCAACTTACACGGTGCATAGAATGCTTATGGACTCCTCGACTAAGTTCGTGATAGACTACCGTGTTGCTATTGACATTACAAAAATGTTCAGTCACAACAAACAACAGCTAGCTTGTCAACGACCAGTCAAATCTCGACGCCGGCATCCTTACCAAGCCCATCGGGCCCCTCCAGTACAAACTTTGGCGGCAAGCCAAATGAGCGCGATCTGATGAACGACCAGTCCCGCAACTAGCGACACAAGTACAGTCTCCTCAGCCTCAAGTCTGGTAGCTAGCATGATGAGCATATATCTTCCTCACCCTCGAGTCCCGCTGGTACATCGTCAACGGCGACAAGCGCTCCGTTCGATGTTGAGAGCTTCAAATTGCAAAGTGCGGTCACAGTACAGCTCAACATCCGTGCCATGACAGCAGATCTCAGGTAGAACTGTCCTGGGCAGGTCGATTACGAACGTGGCGATATGACAGAGGTCAGACCGCTCGATCTTCTTTCGCAGAGTTGTACACGCATTTTATTCCCGAAAGTGCATGAAAGGAATTGGTGTCTCATCCGGCGTCTGCAATGAGTTCAACGAGGGCTGGTTGACCAGGTGCAGGGCTTGCGGCAGCTTTATCAGGCAGATGCTCAGCCTTATTGTCCGTACGGTTTGAGGTTTCAAGCCTTGCCTTCTTAGCCTGCCGCTTTTGCTCTCTCTTCGACAATGGTTTCGCCTCCTCTTCGCCTCCCCTAACTTGGTTCTCTAGGGAGTCCGGCTTCCTTTTTCCCCTGCCGTTCTTTTCACCATCTTCTTTTTGCACAATCTCCTTTGGCTTCTCGCCCCCATATATGACATCCACCACGCCTCTAAAACTCCTCCTCTTCATTTCCGCTTGCACTACTACACTCCTCGCCTCACTCCCCACTGCTTCTCTTCCCCTCTCCTGACCCAATCCCCACACAGACGCTAGGTTTATCACATCCCACGGACCCCTACAGGCCAACGCCCTTTTTGCCTCACTACTGATCACAAGACCCCTTCCCCTCGTTGCGCGAACCAGCTCTGTAGCATTCTGGATCAGATTCCTTCTTGCTGCGGCGCCATCCCCTCCCGCGATCAGAACCCCCGGTGCGTAGCAGATTTCGAATTTGACCCCTCGCTGGAGGGCAAGCGAGAGAGTTTTATGCTTGAAGTGGAAGGGATAGCGGATGGAAAGATCAAGGGATATGATGTCACACTCGAGCGACTGGCAGGCAAGGAGGAGGGCACGCTCGGTGGTGGGTCGAAGCGAGAGGATGGAGAAGTTCTGGGAGAGTTGGGCGAGGCGATTGTTAGTGGAAGGGTCGGTAAGGGAAAAAGTGCAGCGAGTTAGGATGCGAAGGGTGGGCGGAATAGGAAAGGGGAGAGTCGATGGAATGGGAGATGCAAGGTCCGCAGGGAGTTTGCCGGAGATGGTGTGATTTAAGGCAACGACGTTGTAGCCTACTACACAGGAATTAGCTGACGCTGGTTGTCGTAAGAAATGACAGACACGGACGTTCGACTAGGAAGCCTATGGTCCTTTGGAGCTCAGCCTGGTTGGTCGTCCAAGGGACATTAAGATCGTAGAACATCGTCTTCTCCTCTTCCACCTCACCTCCACCCCCACTAATGACAATCCGACCGTTGCTTGGTGAAGTCTAGACGGTTAAAGGTTTACCTCCACTCGTCGACTATTTGGATTGGGCGTGCTCGTGCGTAAGCGCCAAATATAAGCGAGAACAAGGTCTGAGCGTCCAAGGTTGAGGCGTTGTTTCCAGAGCCTCGAATCTCGTCCGTCGTTCACACGTGCCGCGCCTTGTCCACGGCCTTGTACCCCATCGATCTACGAGCCACGATCCATCATCATACATGCGAGCGCATCGGTAGTGCTAGGCCAGTAGATCAGGACCGGTCGGTGGAGGTCGTGCGTGGCTTTGCGCGCCTTCGTTAAGGTCCTTGATAACATGGCGCGAGTCTATGCCGACGTCAACCAACAGCAGCCTAGAGCATATTGGGACTATGACAGTGTGAACATAACGTGGGGTGTACTGGAGAACTATGAGGTGGTCAGAAAGATCGGTAGGCCTGAGCTTCAGACACTCGGAGCACAGGGACTGTCTCATTGACACATTTTCAATAGGAAGAGGAAAATACTCGGAGGTCTTCGAAGGCATAAACATCGCCAACTACCAAAAATGCGTCATCAAAGTCCTCAAACCCGTCAAAAAGAAGAAGATAAAGCGAGAGATCAAAATACTGCAAAACTTGTCAGGAGGGCCGAACGTCGTCGCACTGCTGGACGTGGTAAGAGACAGTCAAAGCAAGACACCATCTTTGATATTCGAGTATGTCAACAACACCGACTTTCGGAGCCTTTACCCCAAATTCGTCGATTATGATGTCCGGTATTACATATACGAACTTCTCAAGGTTGGTTTTCAGATGAAGAATCAAAGCCTGGTGCGGCTTGCTCACAAGATCGCTAGGCACTGGATTTTTGCCACAGCAAAGGCATAATGCACCGAGATGTGAAGCCTCACAATGTCATGATAGATCATGAAAAGCGAAAGGTAGGCTAAACTGAGAAACTCATATTATTGCGCCGGCTGACATGCAAAAGCTCCGCCTGATAGACTGGGGTTTGGCGGAATTCTACCATCAAGGCACAGAGTACAACGTCAGGGTAGCTTCAAGATATTTCAAAGGACCCGAGCTGCTCGTGGACTTCCAAGAATACGACTACTCCCTTGACATGTGGTCGTTAGGTGCTATGTTCGCATCCATGATCTTCCGAAAGGAACCGTTTTTCCACGGCAACAGCAACTCGGATCAGCTTGTGAAGATTGCCAAGGTTTTAGGGACAGACGATCTGTTCGAGTACCTAGACAAGTACGACATCGAGCTCGATGCCCAGTATGATGATATACTGGGGAGGTTCCCCAAGAAGAGCTGGCACAGCTTTGTCAATGCGGAGAACCAGAGATTCGTCAGCAACGACGCGATCGATTTCCTTGATAAGCTACTGCGATACGACCACCAAGTAAGTGGGACTGGGCGAACGGCTCAACTTGACAACACTGACTCTTTTACAGGAACGGTTGACAGCTAAAGAAGCGATGGCACATTCCTATTTCAGCCCTGTCCGCAATGCTGCCATGCAAAATCACGGCTCATCACATACCTAAGAATATCACAGAAGACGTCGCGTTGTAGATCCCTCCAAGCCCACGACATTCTTCTTTTCCGAGCGGCACTGAGCCCCACCCACTCATCGTTGCCAGCATTATCCGCTGCGACCCCAGCATCATCCACCAATTTACCTCTGCCCTCCAACCGAAAATCACGCAAGCAATCACTTCTCAAAGACCCAAAAGGAAAGGTCGCCAATTCTTTATTTTATTGTAGAGCATGCTTATAAAGCAGCGATAGCACAGGCAGGCTTGGGTACTCAGTGCAACGGAGGCAACCATGATGAAATACCTAGCTTATGTAGATACTCTATATCAAATCAATGAGCGCCTCTTTATCCAGTATTGCACATTAGGACGCACGTGGGAGGTTACCTCTTTTAGGGCATGTATACTGTGACTCAAAACCGATAGCCTAGCGTCGTTGTACTTGCTAGCGAGTTTTTGTACCTGAAAGCTCCAAGCTCTATCATTCATCCGCAGTAAAAACCACCAGACACCCGTAACAAGGCATTCTAAATCTTAGGTGCGAAGTTGTCTAAGCTGACCCTGATTGTTGCTTGTGCGTTCCATCAATCTCACATCTCGGAAGCTAGGGTAGAAATCCAATCCAAGATCTAGCGCCAGGTCTCTACGAGAGCGCTGCCAAAATACTTCCACGAGCGCTGGTAGCGCGGTCTCTCATTCGGAGGACCTTCAGCCCTTTTAGAAGAGCCAATATGGCGCTCAACGCCGCCTCCCACAACCCGAGTAAGTAGCTTGTGGGCTCGTTGAGCACATGATTATGACTAACCTATCTTTAACATGTAGCTGGTGCAAAGACGGGGCCAATATCTGGTGATCCACCACCACCATCCTCTGAAACTACGGCTGCGCTGCTGGGCGCAGCCAAGGATGATCCAATGGGCCAGCATGAGGGTGGGCAGGACGGTGGAGACAAAGACGCAGGGAAGAAGGTGAAGAGCGAGAAAGAGAGTACGGACCCTACCTAGACAATTGTCACCTGTACCTATAGCTCTAGCTCAATGACCGTTCCTGACAATATTGTGTCTGTAGTGGAGAAGGAGCGTAAGAAGGCCGAGAAGGCTAAGAAATTCGCTGAGAAGCAAGCGAAAACCGTGAACGCTCCAGGTGCACCAGCGTCATCTAAGAACAAGGAGAAGAAGGCGAAGCAGGAGGCTGCTAAAGAAGAGCCGTTGCCGGAATATGTCGAAGAGACTCCACCAGGAGAGAAGAAGAGTACGCCTAGAGGATCCACGCACGTGCACAACTTATCAATGGATGCTGACAAGCCAGTAGTTCTTAAGCCGTTGGACGACCAATTCCACAAAGCCTATATCCCAAAAGTCGTAGAATCAGGATGGTACGCGTGGTGGGAGAAGCAAGGATTCTTCAAGCCAGAGTTTGGCCCGGACAACAAGGTCAAGGAGGAGGGCTATTTCGTCATTCCCGAGCCTCCGCCAAACGTTACAGGAAATCTACATATGGGCCACGCACTGCCAAATGCGCTACAAGACAGCATGATAAGGTGGAATCGTATGCGTGGCTTGACTACACTGTGGGTTCCCGGGTGTGATCACGCTGGTATCTCGACTCAGAGCGTGGTGGAGAACATGCTGTGGAGGAGGCAAAAGAAGACAAGACATGATCTTGGGAGGAAAAACTTCACTAATCTTATATGGGATTGGAAGGAAGAATACCATCAAAAGATAAATGCAGTCTTGAAAAGAATGGGCGGATCATTTGATTGGACACGCGAAGCATTTACCATGGACGAAAATCTCTCGGCAGCTGTGACAGAGACGTTTGTGCGACTGCATGAGGAGGGTATCATTTACCGGGCTAACCGTTTGGTCAACTGGTGTGTGAAGCTGAACACCGCGCTCTCAAATCTCGAGGTAGACAGCAAAGAGCTGGAAGGACGAACCTTGCTGGACGTGCCTGGCTACGACCGGAAGGTCGAGTTTGGTGTGATCACCCACTTTCAGTACGAGATTGAGGGGTCAAGTGAGAAGATTGAGGTAGCTACAACCCGACCAGAAACAATGCTTGGAGATACTGGAATTGCTGTGCACCCGAACGATGAGCGATACAAACTTCTTATTGGCAAGAACGCAAAGCACCCTTTTGTGGACCGGTTGATGCCCATCTTCGCCGACGATTATGTCGACCCAGATTTCGGTACAGGGGCCGTGAAGATTACTCCAGCCCATGACCCGAACGATTTTGCGCTTGGTCAACGGCATAATCTTGAATTCATCAATATTCTTAACGACGACGGTACGTTGAATCACAATGCCGGTGAATTTGAAGGCGTCAAACGTTTCGATGCACGCTACAAGGTGATAGAGGCCTTGAAGTCGAAGGGGCTGTATGTCAAATGGGAGCATAATGCAATGAAAGTGCCGCTGTGCTCAAAGTCAAAAGATGTTATCGAACCCATTATGAAGCCACAATGGTGGATGAGAATGCGGGAATTAGCTGATGCTGCCATCAAGGTGGTCAAGGACGGAGAAATCATCATACGTCCAGAGACGGCGGAGAAAAGCTATTTCAGGTGGCTTGAAGGCATCAACGATTGGTGTCTTTCCAGACAACTATGGTGGGGTCACCAAGCACCAGCGTATTTTGTACAGATCGAGGGCCAGTACGGCGACGATAGCGACAACGAATTATGGATTACAGGGCGGACGGAGGAAGATGCCGAAGAAAAGGCGAAGGCCAAATTCCCTGGCAAGAAGTTCACCTTGAGGAGAGACGAAGACGTGCTAGATACATGGTTCTCCTCTGGGCTATGGCCTTTCTCGACTCTTGGGTGGCCGAAGAAGACGCACGACTTCGAAACTTTGTATCCCACGTCTGTGCTAGAGACCGGATGGGATATTTTGTTCTTTTGGGTGGCCCGAATGGTCATGCTGGGTATCAAATTAACTGGTCAAGTACCTTTCCGGGAAGTCTATTGCCACTCGCTGGTAAGGGACTCGGAGGGAAGGAAGATGTCCAAATCACTGGGCAATGTCATTGACCCCTTGGATGTAATGGAGGGCATTGAGCTGCAAGCTCTACATGACAAGCTATTAATTGGAAACTTGGATCCGAAGGAATTGGCTACCGCCACAAAATTCCAGAAAACAGCCTTCCCGGATGGCATTCCAGAATGTGGTGCAGATGCATTGCGATTTTCTTTAGTGTCATATACCACAGGAGGTATGAGCGTATTCAAATATTAACTCATGAACGAAACTAACATCAGCAGGTGGTGATATCAACTTTGACATCAAGGTCATGCACGGATATCGGCGGTTCTGCAACAAAATCTATCAAGCAACAAAATACGTTCTTGGAAAGATTGACGAGGACTTTGTCCCTCAACCCACCGGCGCCAAAACCGGTCACGAATCGTTAGCAGAACGATGGATTCTCCACAAACTCACCATTGCAGCCAAAGAGATCAATCAAGCACTCACTGAACGCGAATTCTCTCAAGCAACATCCATCGTCTACCAATACTGGTATACCCAACTCTGCGATGTCTACATCGAAAACTCCAAATCCCTCATCCAATCCGGCACACCCGCCGAACAACGCTCTGCTAAAAACACCCTTTACACCGCCCTAGAAGGTGGCCTCACAATGATCCACCCCTTCATGCCCTTCCTGACCGAAGAGCTCTGGCAACGACTCCCCCGCCGTCCCGAAGACACCACCCCCTCGATCGTCCTCGCCGCCTACCCAACCTACTCATCCGCCCTGGACGACCCCGCCTCCGAAGAAGCCTACGAACTCCTCCTCGGCATCTCCAAGGGGGTCCGCTCCCTCATGGCCGAATACGCCATCAAAGACTCCGGTCACCTCTTCGTCCAAACCCACACCCCTTCCGCCCACGACACCGCCTCCGCCTCCCTCCCCAGCATCCGCTCCCTCAGCGGCAAAGGCGTCGCCTCCATCACCATCCTCAAATCCACCGACGCCAAACCCACCGGCTGCGTCGTCGCCTCCGTGTCCGCCTCCGCCTCCGTCTTCCTGCACGTCAAGGGGCGCGTGGATGCGGACGCGGAGATTGCGAAAGCGCAGGCGAAGCTGGCGAGGGCGACGGAGGGCGCGAAGAGGCAGAAGAAGATTTTGGATGATCCGTCGTACAGGGAGAAGGTTGGGGAGGAGTTGCAGGAGGTGGAGAGGAGGAAGTTGAGGGATTTTGAGAGTGAGTGTCGTGCATTTGAGGGGAGTATTGCACAGTTTGAGGAGTTGAAGTTGGGTGATTAGGGTTGGGGGGGGGTGGGAACTTAGGGAGAGGGAAAAGGAGAGAAGGGGGAGAGCGAGATGAGGAGGAGGAGAAACGAAGGAGTGGGCTGGGAGAAGGAGGGCGGTTGAATGTTTTGATAGATGGCTAGATAGATTGAGGAGAACAGATTGCAGTCGCTGCGTTGAGGCTTACTTATTTGCATTCATGACATGTGATCGAACCTCTTCAGGAGGCATTGGGTTCCGGGGCTCTGAGAAGCCTAAGAACTCTAAGAGGATTGAAGGTCATACTAAATGGGGAAGATTCGTTAGCAGTACCTTGTCAGTGGGTTACCGGCCGAACTTGTCAAAGTTATTTATCAGTCTTAGAACTCTTAGATTGTTGCGCTCTTAGAAACCCTCCGGCGTCGCACTCTTAGAACTCTCAATGCTCTCAGAACCCTTAAAACGCTCTGCACTCTTTTAACTCTCAGAACCTTAGAGTTCCTGTCGCGTTCTACTCTAAAGGGTCCTGATTATTTATTAAGCTCCAAGGGCTTTTAGAGCTCGATCTAGCCATCCATACACATGCACATCACAATCCGCTGCCTTTATTAAGATATATTATTCTGCAGCGTAATCATTTTGATCTATGCAATAACAACTAAATGCCCCCAAACCCATTTTCGGACCCAACCGCCAACCTCAAACCACCAAACTCCCCTGTTCCCCCTTCACCCTTTCCCCCGACCCCCCTCCACCATGACGCCTACTCCGACGGCCTCGCACCCGCCCCCTTCAAATTAAGCTTAAGCGTCAACCTAGGCTTAACACCGTCCCCCGACCCCGACAGCGCCGACTGCGAACTCCCAGCTCCAGTCGCAGCCCCAGCCCCAGTGGCAGCGGCTGCGGACGCTGCGGACGAGGAAAAAGAGACAATGGTAGGTTTCTTAGGTGGTTTGAGGAAAGGACGTGGATGGGCGACGGAGATGGTGTCGCTACGGTTATGGTTGTAAGACGCGATATTAGAGGCGGAGGTGCTGGAGGTGGGAATGGGTAGCGGAGGGAGGGGCTGGGTGCGGAATTTGGAGGTGCGGGTGAATGTGATTTTGCCCTGTGAGGAGGACGACATCAGCATAAGACCATTGGATAGGAAATTTTGATGATTTGGGGGAAGGGGAAGAACGTACCTTGCCATTATTGCGACACTTCCAGTATCTAGGATACTTCAACCTTACCTCCATCGAAGTCTCAGGCGTATACAAAAGACTGCACACAAGCGTTAAGTCCCCCATTTCCCTCAAACTAATCGCCGGCGATGTGACAGCTTCCCACAGCGCATCTTTCAGCACCGCATTCGCTCCCATCTCGTCTTTCAGCGCGGCGAGCGCCCCGAGAACCGTTTGCTTCCGCGCCAGATCCGCCTGGCGGGCTTCGGTGGAGGATTCTTGCTCGATAATCAGACCCTCGTTTTGCGTCGCTGCTGCCGCCCCGGGGGACGAGGTGTCCCCAACTGCAATACCTCCGAGGCTTTTGGCGAAGATGCGGAACATCCGGTCGCGGATGTAGGGCGAGGGATCTGTGCCTAGCACAAATAGGAACCAGCGGAGGATGGCGTTGTTCTTGCACATTCCGAGATCCATTAGGTTGCTGAAGGCGTTCAGTCGTAATTGGTCGGAGGTTCCGTCTTGGGTGTACTGTAAGAAATCCGCTGGGTGGGTCTCGATGGTGCCGGCTTTGGCAAGGAGTCTGGTACAATCGAGCGCGGTTGTGGAGAGGATGTTGTGGTAGGATGGTATCCATTCGTCCAAGCGCCTGTATCTGTCGATCTCGTCTAGGCATGTCCTGTGAAAGCGGAGGTCGTCTCCGTCATCGATATCCATCTCAAAGGTATCGTCACTAGGTGCCGGTTTCGAAGCCAGGGCCTCTGCCAGTGCAGACATGAGGGTAGCAACATAATGGCAGTCAGAGTACTTGTACATATTAGCGCCACCGAGTAACGAGGAGTTGCTGGTGCTTACCTCGTTGTTCGAGTTGTCGTTGAACCTCAGCTTCTCCAATAGGAACGTCCTGACCCGGAATGGAGCTCTACCACCATTATCGCGTACCTTCGCAATCGCTTGTGGAATTACGCATTGCACGTAATACGCAGTTCGGTCAGAAAAGTCGTTGGACCGCGTCATGGGTGAGTCTGGGTAGCAGAAAAACTCTTGAAACGCCTTCTCAAGGTGGTGCAAGCCAACCCAGTCAAGTTCATCCTTGGCATGTTTGCTAAGCGCTGCAGCAGCTGCTGTACGAATACCGTAGAAGTACCGCATATCCATCAAAGTTCGGACAAGGATCGTTGATACAAGAGGATGCTCTCGCTGAGCAGCCATAAACTGCACAGACTAATAGATTTTAGCTAGTACTCTCGATATGTTCAAGGAAGAATTCTTGCCTCCAGTTGTGCAACTACATCACGATCTTGCTGTAGTTGCGAGAGGTACATATATCCAGGCATTGTTATTGACATTTTACAGATCCACTCGAAGTCGGCATCCATTCGAATCCACTCATAGGACTCTTGACTCATCCTATCTTCGTCTTCTTTGCTCCACTCTGTAAGTTTCCAATCTTTGATTTCCTCTTCGGACTGGAGAACATCTCCCAAACAGTACAGAAGTACATCGTCTTGAGCATCACCAGAGAACTCGAGTCCGGCGCCGACGGCGGTCCGCTCTTTCTGCCGCCGACTGCGCTTAAGTCGCTTATATTTCGTGTTGTAAGGGATGTCGAATTTAGTAGTGGCTTCCTTGATCTCGACAATGTGCTCATATGGTGTGCCGTCGGCTTCATGTATTCGTATTGTCATTGGACCCTACATAGCTTAGTATCTTATTGACAGCGATCTTGCTGGGATGATGCAAACCGTGAAGACTGGTTGGACAACGCCGGCATAGACGGTGTAGACTTCTTCCTTCACATCTCTCAGAAATGATTCCTTCTCTAGGTCTCGTTCCGTGGGCTGATCGCCTTGGACTTGCTGTATAAGCATTTCCACCACGAGCTTCTTTTTGTTAAATCGCTGCGTAACCCGAAATCGTGGGCATCCAGCTCCAAAGACCCATTGTGTGAAGAATGTGTCGAGCTTAGCATGCCCGAGCTTCTCACACGTTTTGATAAAGTAGGCTGTGCTTATTGCACTGTTGGGGAGGTCTCCTACTTTGGCATTCAAGAAGACTCTTGAGATGATGCGAGATAGACCAGACGACCCGCTAGCCTTAGCAAGCCTTCGGTCCAGTGTGAAAAGAACGAGCGGTGCTTTGGCGGCCAGGAACTCCAGCTCCGAAGGATCAAGCCAGATAAGGGCACCTGTATCGAAGATCGACGGACGTGCGACATCGAGCTCACATACTCGATCCGATGCTTTCTTCTGCCGGTAGCGGTATTCATTATTCCCACTTAGCTTCTTCATGAACATGTCAGTGATGAAATAGGCAATACCTACAACTGCCCACGCGTCTGTTGGCTCCTTTGGAATGATATTGACACCTATCCACTGAGAAGCTAAAGCATGAACCAATTGACGGGTTACTCGATCCAGTGGTTCAATAATGTCTTCTGGGAACAAAAGTCTATTACTGCAAATAGACAGGGACATTGTATCCACAGTGTCCGCCACGAGATCATCGACAAAACAAAGCTTGTAACTCGAAAACGGATAAGAACCATATGTCAGTGTGAAGAAGTCTATGGCCTTTGAAGAATCAGCCCCTGTTGTAACTGATGTCTCCAAAAGATGCCAATACCTTTGCCAGAGGGAGACATGTATTCCGGAGCTCATCAACCCTGCCGGGCAGGCAAAACCCATGAACAGGAATAGCGTTCTGGCCCAATTTGTCGTCTTCGTCGCTTTCGCGAAACTCAGAAAGGTCGGCATGCTCAAAGGGGCCTATCGCGAAGCCGATATGATGAGGTGCGACGGCTGTTGTACACATGAATGTGGTGGTCTTCTTTGTAGGGTCTAGAGGGTCCACAATCTATCTTCATCAGTGTGCGGTTAATTGACATGTTCCTAGAACTTACCTCGTCTGTTAAGTCTCCCGAGCACACGACCGACAGGTCTAAAGCTCTGTCTTCGTCGCTGAAATCTGGCACACTATCGGTATTGGCTGTTTGATGCTCGCTTTTTACGCCATTGGATATGGCGTTCTTGACGTTCTTTGGGCCTCCAGTAATGGTGTTCCCATTGACTTGGGGTGCTGGCAGCGCGCTACGTTTCAAGGCATCTCCTACAGTCTTTGGACACTTGATCGAGACCTCCCATGTACAGCGTGAAGATGGGTTGTCAACGCAGGGAAACAGGCAGCATGCAGCACCTGGCGTCCAAGAATTTCGAGAATATGCATGTGGGTATCGTGAATCTCCATCTTCCCATCCAACAAACTGGATGCCATCTCGGATTTTCTCTATCACAAACTCCACATAAACCGTGATCGGTGTAAAGCGAGCCGTCTGCTCAACCACAGTTTTCGAGCTTTGGGTGAGGTCGACAACGCTAGCATCCCCAGGTTCCCTCTTTACTGGCCCTACTGATTTGGCCAGAAGTATGTTCTGCGCTTCGACAGAGAAAGGGTCAAGCTCGTCTATCCTAATGCTCTTCGGAAGAGTCACAACCAGCTCTTCCTCGGGCGGGTTCCTCAGCTGACCCTCGACCCTCTGCTTCAGCATATGAAATTGTGAAGCACTCGCATGCCAGTTGAGCTTGGCTCGACCGTATGGTTCCTCGTAGAGTACAGTAGGAGCCCCTTTGCCATTGATGCTGAGACGTTTCAGCTCACATTGCCGACAATTGAGGCGGATAGTGCGAAGGTCCTTGGACTGAGGATTGATGGTAATTTCGGTCTTGCCCTTCAGACTGCGTGACACAAGGTCTATGTCAAGCTCCACCCTCTGATGAGACACCGAGAAACCCACCCCCGGCGAAGGGAGGCCTGGTGTCTCTACCAAGCCAACCATACTGCCCCTCTCTTTTGTCGATTCTTCAAGCCGATGTGCTTCCTAGAATACCTGTCTCCACCACATTTCCCGTATGGATGCGCCCTAAAATGCCTGCAAGCATGTCACCACTGTAGACCAAGCTGTGAGGGTGAAGAAGTTGAATGTCAGGAACAGCGAAGGGATGCGTGAGGGTTGGCGGCTCCTTCATGATATTCGCGAGATATGGCGGGCATTAGAGATTTCTGTTGCGATACAAGATGTAGGTGAAGAGTTATTGAACATTCAGTCCTCATGGCTCGTTACGGCGAATTCATCGCGTTCAAAAGCTACGCGTACGTTGATTGGTCCAAACGGCAATGCGACAGAGAGCATTGAATACTATTGCCATGAGACGAAAGATACTGGTAGCTTTGAATCTGATTGAAAGACTACTTTGTGCCTCTCATACAATAGTTTCATTTTGCTCGTCCTATGCATACCCTGAAATACGGTAATTATACAATAGGCATTAGCGGAAGGCTGCCCATGCAAGCTCTTCGGAGGCCACACGGAGCCGACTAAAGTACTTTTAATACAGCGTAGCTCACGTCTCCTTGCTCTCCCTTCTCATCCTCCTTCGGCTTCTGGCGCTCGCAGCAATTGCATCTTCAGTAAGTAGATCAGGGGGTAAAGTGAAGGCTTGCTCAGGTATCTCGGGCACGGGCTTGCCAAAAGCGAACCTGGTCCTTCCACGCCGATGTTTACCGATCGCTGCTTCGCGAAGATATGGTTTCGAATAGAAAGAAGTGAACGGTTTCTCTGGCGGCAAAGGTTGTGTAGGTGCTGTTGCAGGTGGCCGATGTTGCTTGTTCCTCCCCCTTGGCTGCCCTGTGGCTGATATGGCTTCCTGATGTAGCTGCCTTGCTGCCCAAGCATCAACATCACTGTAGTCAGGAGGATCGCCATCGCTAGCTGCATCAGCCGCTGCAACGGATTCATCCTCCTCATCTTCCTCGTCCATCAACATCTGCTCCTTCTCTGCCTTTCGACGTTTCTCTTCTTCCTTCCAGACTCTAAATTTTTCGATGAGACTGCTAACCTCTCGAATGAAGTAATCCCTCTTGGGTTCGAAAGCCTTCTTTTCCGAGTCTGTAATGCCGCTGATGCCCATAATTCTCAACCAATCATGGCCTTTCAAGCCATCCAGGAGCCGCTCCAATTGGACCTTCTCATGCTGCGCCCGTTCTCTTTCGATATTCCGTAATTGTTTCTCTTGTCTCTCAGCTCTTCGATGGGCCTTGAAATATACCGTATCGGTCAATGGGTCGTTGGTCGTGTGCCCTGCACTCTTTTCGATGGAAGAGAAGTCGATCTTTTGAGCTTCATTGAGCTTTCCACTATGATCTTGAGATGACGCTGGCGTTTGTGATGTGCCATTTGTCATAGATATAGCGGACTCGCGGAGTTTGTTAAGGGCATGTTTAACGGGACTGGCTGATAGCAGGTTCGCGGAAGGGGATTTGGGTGTTTCGTCGGTAATGAGTATGAGTGTCTCAACGGTCAGGAATGCTAGAACAGTCAATTTAAGTGTTCTGACATGTATAGAATGGAGTGCCAAACTTACCTGTCTCTTTTGGCTCGATACTGACGAGCTCTTCGTAATTTGGAAAATACAATGAGAGTTCGCTCTTCGAGCGTGAGCCTCCATCTTGAGACCGTAATTTTCTTTTCTCGCCTTCACTAATGCCATGTCCACCTCTGAGTACAGAGCCCTCTGGTTTGGGTGTCAAATGTGTGGTTTGGGTTGTGGTGGGCACACCGTTGGGAAGTGGTTGTACGGCGTTGGTGATTCGCGAGCTGACTGACCGTTGCGTCACAACGTCGTTCGCAGGTTTGCTTGATGGAGCACTCAAGGCTTTCGCGATTTGCCTGGTGGACGCGATTTTAGGTAGTGAAGGAGCTCGCAGGCGAAGCTTCTGTTTCTTTGCGGCTTGTATTTCGTCTTCGCCAGAGGATGATTCCCGCGCACGCTTTTTGCGCGGTGCGTCTGGGGATGTATTGTGATGGATCGCGGTCGCAGGCGGTTCATCAAGACAGGAGTTCCTGCGAGTGGAAGAACGAAGGGATTGCCTTGATAACGCGGCCATGGCAGTTTCGAATTTGCAATTGCATTTTCTATAAATATTCGGCTTGGAGAGAATTTAATGGCACCACAAAGATCGTGAAGTTGGCGCTGAAAGAAATCATTCTGGTGTTCCTGCTTGACTCTACTCACTCAAATTCGTAGGCGAGGGTACCGATGGCAAGGGCGCTTTCACGAATACTGTTAGCTAACTTGATAGGACTACTGTAAGCAATGACTACAACTACTTGATACGGGTCTGGAAAGTTATTGTAAGCCCATATAGCTGCCGTCAGACAATGTACGCCTACAGTCACGCCGGAGTTATAGATTGGTTTTGTATCTTGGAGTTTGGATTTCATCAGGAGGAAGAATCGCGGTAGTGAAAACCATCTAACCACTCATCGGCGAATCGTAGATTTTGTTGCTAAGCACGTAGGCTGCGTCTAGCCTGGAAGCTGTGTATAAACATTATGATACATTATCATCAAATTCTTCGCTATTCATTATAAAAGCATTCGCTGCCCTCCGGTGTTATAGGAAGCCATTTCTGAGGCTTCTAGGCCCAAGATATTAGCTATCAATCAGCTGAATATAAATTCCTTAAGCACTGGCGACCCAGAGAATTCGGGGTTAAGTAGTACACAACTGCCCCATATTAGAGGAATTCTCCCAGTAAAGGAGAGGCCGGTACGGACTTGAGGAAATAGGCCAGACCAATCCTCCGCTTCTCCAAAAACTTTGGACGAAACTTGACTGCAACACGCATCAGTACGTTTACACAAGTTAATGATGTACGGTATATGACTTACAAACAATGCTTTTCGGTGGCAAAGGGGGCATCGCAGCCTCCGAATGTGGGAATGTGGTTAATAGCTTATTCCGAAGACCGTCAAACTCAGAATATCTGGAGAATGTCAACAAGAGGACAGGAGAACGAAGACCTCATCCAAGGACCAACCTTTTCCTTATTATCATCGGGCCACCCTTTAAGCGCAATCAGCATCCGGTAAACCTGATACGCAGATGTGGTCGTTCCCGTGAGGCAACAACCAAGACGAGGGCAAACGGAGAACTAACATCAAGTGTCTCAACTTTGCAGTTCCAGACCACATAGTCACCAACGCCAGTAACATTTCCAGATACAGTGACGTAATCGTCAATGGTTACACCTTTGGCCCATAAGGATTTGCTCTGTTCAGAAGGCTCTTCTGTGTGATCTTCCAACGTGATCGGAGGAGGTCTGAAAATGCCTATGGACGAGTACGACTCGTCTCTTCGATGTTGCCAGTACGGCGGTATGAGGGGCTCCGCGTTGGTGGGACTGCCATTATCTTGGGCCTTTCCATTAGGCAAGTCATGATTCTGCGAAGAGGGCTCGAGCCTCGAAGACTCCATCCATGGAGTCAGGCGGTATCTGCACCGAGGTAGGGGCGTGGAGTGCTTTTTGATGGATCCTTCCTGCGGAGCGCCTGCATGAGGATCCTTAGCGTCGTGACTTTATCGAGAGAAGACGTGGCCGCGTTGGCCGCGTTGGTGTAGAGTTCGGGCTTTTCGTCGCTTCTCGTGTCTGTTCTACTACAGGTGCAGATACAGGCCAGCGATGATTCGCTGTCTTCGTCTCAAGGATCGCCTCAGTCCCGAAGTTTCTCAAATTCTGGTCCGTGCTGGAGAATCCCTGCTGCTCCACTTGCTCCTCGATCGATATCGGATACATACCCGCTGCAGCCACCAGACATGACTTTTTCCTGCAATCCCTCCCTCAGCGTTCTCAGCCAGCCTCTTCATTTCTTGCATACGGGCATTACTTCTTCACTTCATCATACATTCGTTTAGTTAAGAGTGCTGAGAGCGCGGAGGGAATATCTTCAGTTCTATTCTTTACAGCAACACAACAAAGGTATACCCAGCAGAAACGCAGCCTAGAGAATGACCCCCAGCCTTGCAATATTCCTCACTCGTCCCGGGAGCTTGGGCACTGACAGTGCCTCTAGAACAACTCCCAATCGTCTATTCTCGCAACTTTCACCATGCATTCGCTCACAGCTGTTGTTGTTGTGGTTATTGCTACTCTCGTCAGCCTTGCGGTCCCCCAGAGCATTGATCCTAACTCCGTGCCACTTTCCACGAGGGGTGAATATCCTAGTCCCACATGCAATGATTATCCCGCTGATTGATGACAGAACAATGGTGCAACAATCAGATCACTTCCTGCCCACTCATATGCCTACAGCTGCCTGGTACCACTGCAGCTCCAGAGGCCAACAATTGCTCTGCTGTAAGAACTCTTTGCCGATGACAATGATGGCCTAACACTAACCCACTCGCAGACTGCCTTGACGTACTCGTGCGTATGCAGCAACGGTCTGCAACCTAACGCCTCGCAATATTCCCAAACCCTTCCGTACTTCATCTGTACTGAGACCAACAATCAGTGCGTTAGCAACTGCAACGGTGACTCCGCGTGTCAGAGTGCCTGCCGTTCAAGTCATCCATGCGGAGCTCAGGATCCGGTACGGGTGAACACAACAAGTACGACTAGTACCATATCGGCTACTTCTACCAACAATGCTGCGGTCACCACGGGGTCTAGCGGCGTGGTCTACACCGGTTTTGCAGGTGCTTCGGCAACGACCACGGCGGCGAGTAGCAAAAGCAATGCCAACAACCTCGCTATACATCTTGGCCAGACTTACGGCGTCGCTATGATTCTTGCTGGCTTCTTTGTTGGTTTTGCCTGCGTGCTATAGGCATTCCTCGATGACTTGGCCACTGGGGCTGGACGAACAAAGTCAATGGCCACTTAGAGGCGACTCATACGACGGTCTTCAAGCAAGTTATGGTTTGACAACGACTGGCTGGCGTTTGGACACGCCGTGCCAGCTTCTATTCAATCTCTTTCGTTTAGCGGCATAGCGTTGCGACCGGTCACTCCTTATCGGCATGGTATTGTTTGGGCGTGTGTATTAATTTCTGGCAAAAGCGGGGTGGATGGACCAAAATGGAAGAGACCCTGTCCTCCTGTAATGGTGTTGCTTTTGGGACGACAGGTGTTTTCGTCTAGACTCTTTTATGAGAGTTCGCGATATTCATGTGCTGTGGCCTCCTGCGGTTGGAATGAAATCTTAGCGGGTTCGTTGGAGCTTACACGTCGATGCATTGCATGCTAATCTCGAGGATTGCTTGATCAATGCGAAATGCTGTCTGTGCCTGTTTATACCAAAACGCTCGGTTGCGGGACCACTGGGTGGGAAACGCCCCAAGTCTGGCCGGACGAGGATGCCATTCTCAAGGAGTCCGACAGTCGTCAGTCAGCGGTCATTGGTAGCGTAAGCCATCCCTAGAAAACAAAGGAGGAGCCGATGGGACCACACACAGCCAGTTGAACGTCACCTTGCACAACTGAGCTATCCAGGCAAAAGGCAATCGCGGCCAGTGCGAGGAAACTTCTTAGTGCAACAGATAACATTCAACTCGAGTCAAACCCAACTGGGCGCCCAACATCCCTAGCCCCGCAGCGCCCTGATGTCCAATTCGATACACATCTGATGCTGCTACGTCCCTCCCCGTTTTGTATGTTCTCATGACCGGCCCAAAATCTCTTAAGCTGTGACCTTCCCCTCGCTCCCGCTCATACCCTCCCGACTCCAATCCTCTCATCTCTACTTATCCCAGTTCTAACAATCCTCGCCTTCTCTGACGGCAGTGGCCTTAACTCATCATTCGGATCGACTACCTGTTGCTTATTCCCATTCGCGTTGTTGCCGGTGGCGTCTAAGTCGATGTTCTCTTGCTGTTTATTTCGAGCCAAACGCGACTCAACGTAGGCGGTGACGTCCTCAGACGTCAAGGTGATGGCGGTGGGCTTGCGGCGAAGCATGGTATGGCGGGGCAATGTAGGATGAGTTGTCAGCAGGTATGAGACAACGTGGGTATGTAGACGGAGCACAGGTCTTGTAACTCAAAGAGCTATGATGGCATGAGGACTCCTCAGACCGAGACTAAATGAAACTCAGCATGCAACAACAACAGCGCAGACATGAATGGCAGCTGTGAGCACTAAGTCTGATCCGGTTAGCGTTCGCTTCGGTGCGAAATGTTTAAAGCAGACGAACCAAAAATTTCGAGATATTGCTGCGCAAAATCGAGCCCTCCACTTCCTCCCACCTCAACTACACACCCTACCAAACACCATTTCATAACTTCAATAAAGCATACAACATGGCCGACGAGGTGTACGAAGGAGCCATAGGCATTGATCTTGGTAAGACTTGAAAAAGTGCACGCACCTGTACTCTCGCAGTTCGGCTTACACTGCATAGGGACCACATACTCATGCGTTGCCAATTACGAAGGAACCAATGTTGAAATTAGTACGTTAAACCGCTCTTGGATCGCAGACAGCTTTGCTGGATGGAGTAACTAATCAAAGGCGCTTCTAGTTGCCAATGAGCAAGGCAGCTTCACTACGCCCTCATTCGTATCCTTCACCGACGAGGAGCGCCTGATCGGTGAGGCAGCAAAGAACCAGGCTGCTATGAACCCGAGAAACACCGTCTTCGACATCAAGTATACTTTCCAAGGCCTCTAAACTGCTGTCGCATCCATTATTGAAACAAAGCTGACAAGTTACTCAGGCGTCTTATCGGACGGAGATTTGACGACCCTACAGTAAAGAAAGACATCGAATCATGGCCATTCAAGGTCGTGGACCAGGGCGGAAACCCAATGGTTGAAGTTGAATACCTAAAGGAGACCAAGACTTTCTCTCCCCAAGAAATCTCGTCCATGGTCCTTATGAAGGTACGACGCCCACGTACGGTCAACCTGAACCGACCATACACTGACACGTCTGGTTGAAGATGAAAGAGGTTGCAGAGACGAAACTTGGAAAGAAGGTCAAGAAGGCCGTCATCACTGTACCAGCTTACTTCAACGACAACCAACGTCAGGCAACAAAAGACGCTGGTGCCATTGCTGATCTGCAAGTCCTCCGGATTATCAACGAACCAACCGCTGCCGCGATTGCGTACGGTCTAGGGTCTGGCAAGTCAGAGAAGGAGCGAAATGTTCTGATCTACGATCTCGGTGGAGGAACTTTCGATGTCTCTCTTTTGCATATCCAGGGCGGTGTCTTTACCGTCAAGGCTACTGCTGGTGACACTCACTTGGGTGGCCAGGACTTCGACACAAACCTGCTTGAGCACTTCAAGAAGGAATTCCAGCGCAAGACCAAGAAAGACATGTCGGGCGATCCACGTGCTCTACGACGTCTTCGGACGGCTTGTGAGCGTGCTAAGCGTACGCTATCCAATGGTACTCAAACTACTGTCGAGATCGACTCTCTCTTCGATGGCGAGGACTTCAACGCTCAAATCACCCGTGCCCGATTTGAGGACCTTAACGCTAAGGCCTTCAATGGCACCATCGACCCAGTTCAGCAGGTCTTGAAGGATGCAAACTTAGACAAGAGCAAAGTTGACGAGATTGTACTTGTTGGTGGATCTACCCGTATTCCCAGGATACAAAAGCTCCTCAGCGACTACTTTGATGGGAAGAAGCTCGAGAAGAGCATCAACCCTGACGAGGCTGTTGCCTACGGTGCCGCTGTTCAGGCTGGTATCCTTTCTGGCAAGGCCACATCTGCCGACACTGCCGATCTCCTTCTCCTCGACGTCGTGCCCCTCTCTCTTGGTGTTGCCATGGAAGGCAATATCTTCGCTCCTGTGGTCTCTCGCGGCCAGACTGTCCCCACCATCAAGAAGCGTACTTTCACTACTGTTGCCGACAACCAACAAACCGTGCAATTCCCGGTCTTCCAGGGTGAGCGTGTCAACTGCGAAGACAATACCTCTCTCGGAGAATTCACACTTGCACCAATCCCACCTATGAAAGCTGGCGATGCTGTCCTTGAAGTTGTATTCGAAGTCGACGTCAACGGTATTCTCAAGGTCACCGCCACCGAAAAGACCTCTGGCCGAAGTGCGAACATTACCATCTCCAACTCCGTCGGCAAGCTCTCTTCAACCGAAATTGAGAACATGATCAACGGTAAGTGCACTTCTGCTTATGTTCTTTTATGGTCACCTCGCTGATGATGTTTAGATGCCGCCAAATTCAAGAGCAGTGATGACGCTTTCAGCAAGAAGTTTGAAGCAAGACAACAACTCGAATCCTACATCTCCCGCGTCGAGGAGATTGTCTCCGACCCAACCATGTCTTTGAAGCTCAAGCGCGGCACTAAGGAGAAGATCGAGTCTGCCCTCAGCGATGCCATGGCTCAGCTTGAAATTGAGGACTCCGCCTCTGAAGACCTGAAGAAGAAGGAGCTTGCGCTGAAGAGACTCGTAACAAAAGCTATGTCCACTCGGTAAAGTGTTGTTCGTTGCACAAGAGAGGGGTATTAATGATATCTACGATCTGCTCGAGCCATTTTCTTAGACTACTGCTCTGGGCTTAAAAGTTACTTCTGGCTCGGCTACCGGATAGCTTGTTCGCGTGTTTACGGTGTCCGCCCTGTCTAAAGAGTGTCATGTCTACTATCCTCTGGATGTCGTTGCAGGGTCGCAGGGAGGCGGTCCTTCTCTACTGAGGACTACTAGATTGAACACTCCCATAGAATACAAGTCAATTACATCAATCGTATGATCAATTGGAACTTTGTGAAATGGGTTCCTTTGTTTTTCTTGTACGCCAGCGTATGTTGATGTGACGGCTGCCAACGGTGGCTATTACCCGCGGATGAAGATGAGGCTCAACCCCACCAAACACCCGTTGTAGAACTCCAAGCTGAATTGCTCTATTACTACGCGAGTGAAAGTTTAAAGGCCACACTTCTGGATAGACCCCAACACTTTCTGGATAGACCCCAAATCTTCTGGATAGACCCTTCTAACCTAATCGGGTTTAAATACGTGTATAGCCCCCCGCGCGCCCCCCCCAAAAAAAACTTGCCCCGCGAATACGCCTTTTAGAAAAAAACCAACCATGGACGAATTTTCAGAATTTCTTTCAAGTTCGGCGGTAGAATTCCATGACGCAATGAAGGATTTTGACGACGTCCTAAGAGACCCTTTTGAGGACGAAATTGACGAAGAAACCGCTGAGGAGCCACCCCCTGAATTTGACACTTCCATGCAGCTGCTTTCACCACCAATCAACAAGCCTTATCCTACCTTCGCTGCCCTGCTTAAAGCAATCAATCTACACGCCGCCAAGCAGGGCTACGCTGTCGCTAAAGCAGGGAATAAAAAGAACAAAAATAAGGAGGTTGTAAAGACATGGTTAAAGTGCTCACGGGGTGGTAAATATAAGGACCGGGTAGACCCTGACTTAAATGTTAGAGACGCTGCTGTTCATATGACAGAATGTCGCTGGAAAGGGTATGAAAGAAAGGATGAAAGGGGGTGGATTCTAATTTTATGAAACAGCAGTCACAATCATCCAGCTGCTCCGCCTGAAGCCTTTCCCGCCCATAGAAAACGGACTGAGGACAACATAAAACAAGTGTGTGTGAACAGACAATGAAGCCTTACTGCCCTTCAAATTGCAGTGAGACTGCGTGCGGATAATCCTGCTCAATATTTCAAAAAACAGGACATATATAACACCATACGGGACATATGAAGAGAAGAGCATGATCCATTGACCCCTTTGCAAGCCCTACTCCAGGAACTCCAGGCCTCTGAGAAGTGATATGTGGCTTATCAATTAAACCCCTGGGATCAGCTCCGAAGCCTGTTTTTTGCCTACCATCCAGCCCTCAAATGGTTAGAAAAATACCCTGATATTCTATTTATTGACGCCACCTACAAGACAAACAAATATAACATGCCTCTTGTTATATTGACCTCAACAACCGCCTGCAACAAAACCTTCTATGTGGGGTTTGCTTTTCTTCTTCATGAGGGCCGCGAATATTATGACTGGCTTGTCTCCCATATTAAAATTGTATGGGTAGACATAGGACGTCCAGACGGCCCTAAAACAGCAGTCACGGACAAGGAAGAAGCTTTAATTGAGGCTTTAGAAGAAGGTCTTCCTTCAACTAAACTTCTTCTTTGTCAGTGGCATATTAACAAGAATGTCCTGGCTCAGGTGAAGGCGGGGGCCTACTTCTCTGACGCTGAAACACAACAGGCCTGGTCTCAGCTCTTTTTTGCTGTCTGAAACGCCCCTACTGTTGCAGGCTTTCATGAAGCTCTTGTCAACCTGGCCCTCACTGATCCAGACCCGGGGGTTAACCCTCGTTGGCCCATTACCCTCTATGAATACCTCCAAAAGGAGTGGTTCACTGAGAGCATGTGAGAGAAGCATTGCTGAGCTTGGACAGACATCTACCTCCATTTCAATAAGTTAGTGACGTTGACAGCGGAAGGGGGGCATTGGGGGATCAAACAGGGACTGGAAAGCAGTCTTGAAGACCTGGCAACTGTTGTTAAGAAGGTGCAATACAAGCTTGAGCACCAATTGCATGAATTGCACCTTTTTCATGAAGATCAGAAGGCTGGGGCCATGCTTCTTCGTCACAACGCCCCGATTTTCCGATATCTACGCTATGAAATCAGTATCCAAGCCATTGAGCACATGTATGAGCAGTGGAAGGAGCTTACCAAAGAGTCAACATGCTTGCCACCCTGTACTAAGGTTTTCCGGGCCACCTTAGGCCTTTCATGCAAGCACGATATTCAGACCTTCCTCTACGCACAAGAAGCCCTGAAACGGGATCATATTCACCCTCATTGGTGGCTGGATCCACTCACAGAGGTTCAACCAGTGAACCCCGTTGCTCTGGTGCAGGATCCCATCTGAATTCGTCGACGTGGAAGGCCCAATGATGCCTCTGTGAGGCGTGACCTCTCCCAGTGGGAGCTAGCCGTGAATCAAGTACGTCGGCGAGAGGAGGCGGAGGCGGAGACAAGGGCTAGTCAGCCAGCGAGTCAGCGAGGGGGGCGTGGACGGGGGCGTGGACGGGGGCGTGGAGAGCGGCAGTGAGCACCAAGAGCTCAGAGAGCTCCAATGCAGCCGGAGCAGTCAGCGGAGCAGCAGACCACTCTGTCTCAGTTCACTGGCTTTGCCCCTGTGGCAGACCGTCTGAGAAACATGAGACCTCGAGGCCAGCGAGGCCAGCAGGGGCAGCGAGCTCCGGCCTCTCAGGGTATCCCAGACGGCATGATGGGGTCGTTCCAGCTCACCAGTCAATAGGTCTCAGGCCTAGAGGCGTGCCGCCAAGTCAGTGACCCATTGGCTGGCTGGTGAGCTGGCTGAAATTGGGCGGCACTTCGTTGCCTGGGGCCGCCCCGGATTTTTGGAGGGGGGGGGGGGTGA
>KK106983.1:256788-280155 GCA_000611775.1 Umbilicaria muhlenbergii
CAGATTTTTGGAGGGGGGGGGGTGCATAATTGATGACGGCGGCGGTAGGAGGCGTGGTGGGAGGTGTGTGGTAGGAGATCTGCAGTCTATTAGCATATATTCGACTTTTGAATGACTTTTGGAGGCCCAAATTGAACTCCAAATCGTACGGAATTGAGCCTTCTAAGTCAACCTCCAATTTCATGGCGATTTTGAACTCCTGACGCGTAAAACAGACGCGCCGAGGTCATATAACCCGATTAGGTTAGAAGGGTCTATCCAGAAGATTTGGGGTCTATCCAGAAAGTGTTGGGGTCTATCCAGAAGTGTGGCCAAGTTTAAATACTACTACACTAGTGGGGTAACGTGACTGCTTAATAAGCTCCAATTAAGCCTGATTTCTACACCGTTCGTCTACAAACATGCCACCAAGACTCGACCAATTGACCACCGTCATTTCCAGGAAATCAATAAACAACCCCTCAAGATTCAGCCCAACCGCCCTACCCATCCCGCGCCCTCTCCCTCCCCCCCTCGCAACCTCCCCACGCCGCCATCTCTCCAGTACCTCCCCCCTGCTCAAAAGCGGCGGCAAAAAAGGAAACAAACGCACCATCGCAGTCGCGACAGAAAAGGCCAAAGATGCCGATCCATTCGACTTCAGCAAGCTGGAAGCAGGCATACAGAAAGCGCTCGAGCGGCTAAAAGATGAACTAGGCCGCTTGCGGGCAGGCGGACGGTTTAACCCGGAGACTTTGGAGATGCTGAGGGTGGTGTTGGGGAAGGGGGAGGGGGTAGAAACAGTGAGGTTGAAGGATTTGGCGCAGGTGCTGCCGAGGGGGGGGCGGACGGTGGTGGTGCTTGTGGGGGAGGAGGAGGTGCGTTGGTTTTCTTATCTTTCTTCCTCTATGCTATCCGGGAATGAGCTACAGGTTTCTGTGGTATATGTATATCCATGTAATTGCTGACATTGACTGCTTGTCCTAGCACGTCAGACCCATCACCAACACCATCCTCGCCTCCCCGCACTCCCTCAACCCCATACCCTCCCCGACCAACCCTATCGAGCTTCACGTCGCCATCCCACCGCCTACCAAGGAGTCCCGCATGCAAGCGCTCGCGACGGCGTCGAAGGGCGGGGAGGCGGCGGCTCATGCGGTCAGGCAGGCGAGAGGGGCGCAGCAGAAGAAGTTGAGGGCGATGGGACTGGCGCGGATGGTGGGGCCGGATGATTTGAGGAAGGCGGGGGAGACGATGGAGAAGGTGGTTGAGAAGGGGAATGCGGAGGTGAAGAAGGTGGTGGAGGGGGCGAAGAAGGTGTTGGAACAGGGTTAAAAGCGGTGGAGAAAGGGGGTTATAGCGCTTGTTGTATGATATGGCAGTAGTGGACATGTCAGAAAACTTGTATGCGATCTATAGATCCTGTTCTATCTAATTTACAGCTTCGGCTTTAGCAGCAGGCCGACTCTTCTGCACCGGCAGCAGCGTCCGAACCTTTTCTAGCAACACGCTCCCGTCCTTTGGCAGATACGTCTCGTTCCTACTCGTACTCCTCATCAAATGCCCCAGTATGCCCTCTGCTCCCTCTCCCTCTCCCTCAATAGTATATTGCCCCTTCAACAACCCCTCGACGACCGCCTTCCTCTCCGCCTCCTCCAGCCCCACAAATTCTATCGGCTTCGGCTCCACAATTTCGCCCTTCTCTTCACTCCTCAATTCCGCTTCTCTCTTACTAATCCTCTCCGCCTCAGCAAGCACCTCCTGCTTTTCCTGCTCGTTATCAAATCTCACAAACTCCCCCGCCAAAACCCTCCTAATGACATCCTCCCTCCCGGCCATTCCCTCCATCATGCTCTTCCTAGCCAACAACCTCAACCTCTCCTCCACAAGCTCCGACATCCCAAATTCCCCTACCGCTACCGCCGGGCCATCTCCCATCAGCGATTCCTGACTCACACCCTGCACCTGATACGGCTCTCCAGGACCGGACGCTTCCAGCCTCTTATCTCTGAGATATTTCTCTTCCGCCTCCGTATACCTCACCGTCACTTCCTCCTTCTTCTCCGCCTCGCCATCCATGGCCTTTCTTCTCCTGGGCTCCCTATCATCCCGATCCCGTCCCCCACGGCCACCTCGCGCGCTCTTGCCACCTCTGCCGCTAGCGCGGTCACCACGGACGCTATTGCCTGTTCGTGGACGATTTCTCAATGCGGGCACGGCACTCAAAGGCCTGGGGCCATTGGAAGGTTTGGAGGGGAGGGAGCGTGCATCGACTGCGAAGCCTGGGCCTGGAGATGCCGAGGGGTCTAGTTTTATGGACCGGTAGCTGATGTCTGAACGGGGAGCGGAAGGAGCGGGACGTGAGCGGGCGGTGGATCGATTGAAGAGGTTTTGGATTTCTTGGGTGGTGTTTTGGAGGCGTTCTCTTCGGGGACGGTATGTAGGGGGTTGGGATGCTGTTGTTTGGTCAATGGTATGTGGTTAGTGTACTGGGTTTGTAAGGGTGAAGAAAGAGGTATGGGGGCCACTTTACAGGATGTTTCTTCATCTTGGGCACGTAGGGCGGAGATGTGGAATTGGCGGAGGGAGAGGGCGATTGAGTCGGTAACTTTAGCAACGTCGCGGAGAGGTCTACCACGCCCCAAGGCGGCGTTGACATGCCACTTGTGCATGTTGCGGTTGTCGATAGCAAATGGGAAACAGTTACCATACGTCCTCAAGCCTATTACAAAAGAGGCCGCTAATGTTCGGACTCATGGGCTTACGTAAGGAATATCTAAAATAATGGAGCTAGCCCTTCGGGTAGCTGTGTAGACCCTGGGGATTTCCTCCTTGGAGACAACGCCCGAATGTGCCAGCTCCCTCATGGTGTAGGCGATAGGCGCAATGCATGCATGCATCATGGATGCAAAGACTCTCACAAAATCGAAAACACGTCTGACTGAGCCGCAGTCGCACGAAGAGCGCCTTACTTGAAGCCTTGCCGCAGATGGGACATAGGGGGCTCAGACCACAGAGTATTCATGTTTCTCTCCCTGAAATTAAGATCGGTCTTTGCACCACTATCACAGGCACGACAAGATGGATCCTGTAGTAGCGGTAAGCCTTGCAGGCTCAGTCTTAGGTATCATTGATGTTGTAACGCGAAGTGTCCAGACTTTGCAGAATTTGCAAGCAAAGTACAAAAGAGCAGATTTGACAGCCAGCGTTCTTATCGGACAACTTTCCACCCTCAAAGCCGCACTATTCCAGATCTCTGAATTGGTCAACTTGGATCTTGTCCAGGCACCTCGACACCGCCAACTTGTGGCGGACCTCACTATTTCGCTAGATTGCTGCGGAGTGCTGATCCGTGTTTTGGATGATCGTTTGCAGGACCTGAAAAGGAACGAGCACGGCGGCTTACATGTTGTTGGGAAAGCACAACTTTTTTGGGAGGAGAAGGACATGGTCGACATCCGGAATCATCTGAACCACCAGACTAATGCTCTCAATCTTCTTCTTACGGCCTCTCAGTGGTTGGTGTCTCTTTGCATCAAACTTTCCCTCTGATCAAGCGCTGATTGGAATTAAGTCGATCTCAATTCGAGCAAGTTGATCTTCTACGAAGCGACGAAAGCCGCCGAGTCTTTAACCTGGTCAAAGACGACACCTCTTCGCTACTCTGGTTAAGGGATGCTGAATCGTGCTACACCCAGAAAAGCGCCTTTGAGGAAAGCTCTGACCTAATTGATTCAACGTTCGACTTCGACCGTGAGCTCTTTGGATCCAAGGCTTATCTTGTAGCTACATGGTCTAACATGAGACGTGCGCTTGTGAGCAAAACGGCTAGGGTGACGCAAATTGGATCGCCTTCCGCACGTACCTCCACAGCTACCATCAATCGTTTGGATACCACCAACGACGATAACGATGCAGAGACGATAAGGAGAGGAACTGCAACGCCTCGACCACCTCGTGCTAAACGCAGGTCGTTTGACGATAAGGACTCCCAAACCTCTGGAGAACCAGGAGATAATGTTATACAACGCACTGAAATGGGAGTACCTGCAATGTCTCGATCACCTCGTGATGAACGTAAAGCCTCTGATGATAAGCACTCCCAGACCTCTGGAAAGCCAGAAGACAACGTTATACAACGCACCAAGGACGAATTCTCGAAACCTTCGAGATCGAAAAAGCAGATTAGCGCCTTACGGAGTAGCGAGTCACTCGAGTCTGTCAATTGGAGTCGGGGAATGCTTGGAATGGGTCTGAGAAAGCTTGGAACTGGTCCGGTTGCGTCAGCACCCACGATTGCATCGTCAACCGACCCACCCTTTAGGGATGAACTAGATGGCTTCAGGCATAGATTAGAAGCCTTATCCATTCGACAGCCATTCCAGCAGCCATTGCCCGTGTATGATCAAGCAGGTCTACATGGTACTCGGGTCGGGTTTACAGGAGAAAACTCTTAGTTAGCATCTAGAACTGCGGTATTCACTCTAGTTTATCAGCTTCATTGACTTCAGAACACGAGCAAAGACTAAAAAACATTCAGTTCTGTAGTTACATAAATGCATAAATTCTATTACTTCATGGCGAACAATGTTCTTACGGCTATTGTGGTACAGACTTTCAGCGTTCAAGTCTGAAGGCTGCCATTCCAGAAGCTCGCCTGAGTACTCTAGTTGCCACTGGATGCTTAGTTGGCCCCCAAAGAAACTTGAAAAGTAAGAGAATCTGATAATCTTAGTATCAAAATATAATGCTTGCTTGGTTCGACAAGGTTGCAGCTGAGAGTGATATAAGATCTTTTGACGCTATGACTTTTGCTGTTCCTTGTGATGTTGATTAAGCACCCCTCGGGAGCTATTACCTATCCTGCTATTCACAGATGCACTCACCACCCAAGGCTGCTTTCCTAGTCATGATCCCTGAAAAGATCCACTCCCGACAGAAGTCTACATCACGGCAGGAGGCACGCACATTGATTTTGATTACTTCACAAAAGTTTTCATATACACTGAGCGAATACTGACCATTGGAGCCATTTGCGTGACTCAATGTGAGTGTGAGAAACGACTACTACCTGCGTGAGAAGAGGGGGATGAGAGTTGTGGACAATCTGCGTGACGTGCAGAACTCACACATTAGTATGAAGTTCTCTGCTCTATGAAAAGGCAGCATCAGTCAGGTCGTGAAGTCCTCAGTTACTTTTTGAAAACTAAGGTTCTTCGTGTGTTAACAGCATGTCATGAAGGCATTTGACCTTCAAAGTGACTGGATGGCTTCATGAGGAATTGAAATGCCATGATTTTAAACTAGCTTAGTTGAGACTTCGCATTTTCTACACCTCATTCTCCTCAACATCAACTTCCGCCGAAAACAAAGCTAGTTTCCAATTCACATTGTATTGCATATGCTACAAGTCACCTGATTACAAATGCCTCGAACTGAGCAAATCCATTACATACCCCACGATTCCCCGTCCCTCCAAACACCATCTGCATGCATGCCATATCAAGTAAGAGACAGCCACAAATTGCCCCCCCAAATCTCGGGGCCAATACACAGAACCTAAATCCCGCCTCCTCCCTACCTTCCCACTAAGCCCGAAGTAAATTCACAAACACAGTAATCTTCTCCAACTCGATATCCTGGCTAGGCGCCGTCTTCGGCGCTCCCCTCGGCGGCCCCGCAATCATCTCCACCTCGATACGATTTACCCCGGGCACGACTCTCGTCTCATACACGGGCCTTCTCTCATCTGTCTCCTCCGGCCGTTGCGGAATGCGATTGAGTCTCTGCATACTCGCAGTGACGAAGAGCCTGCTCTGGCGGTGAGAGAGGTTGGCGGCGATGGTGGGGACGATGCGGAGGTAGTAGTGGGAGGGCGGGAGGTTGATGGTCACGGATTGTTGGGTGGTGGTTGGGGACGGGGCGATGTCGACTTGCATGTGTTTGTCGATTTTCAGGCCGGGGTGGGTGGAGATGCTGAGGTTTGTGATGAGGGCGTCGGATGCATCTGTTTACGTTAGCTGGCTGTGGGCGCGGAGAGTGGAAGATGGGACTTACCCTTTCCGGGTTGTCTCCACCGCGAGTCGAAAGCGGTGGTTGGCACATGAGGTGGTGGTGCATGATTAGTGACCGCGTTCGTTGGAGGATGAGGGCTACCGCTTGGCAGACGGGGAGTTACACTCGACGGTGGCGGCATGCTCAGCGTAGTAGGGTGAGGGCTCTGCGCGGCTTCATTCGACGCACTGCTAGTCCTCCTTAGTTCTACGGCTCCCAACGCCGGCGACTGTCCGGCTTGAACCTCGCTCTTCACGCCGTTCACAGTAGCTGGGGGGGAAGCAGCGGAAGCACTGCGAGACATTTGACCGAGTGTCGGAATGGGCGTTGAGCCAGAGCCAGAGTGTGAGCCTCCAAATGGATTTCTTGGACCGGGCCGCGATGACGCTCCATCACCAGCGGCTCCTTGGCCATTCGCGCCAGCTTTAACCAGGTCTTGTTGACGCTTTAGCGCTTCATCATCCACTGCAACTCCGGCAGGGACATTGGCTGTCGGAGCTTGAGGCTTTGAACCGCCAAAGTGTAGCTTCAACTTTGGCTGGGAGGGCTCTGGTGACCTCGCGGACATACGAAGTTTGACCTTGGGCTGGGCGGGTTCTGGTACAGCACGTTTGGCCTCTGCAAGCCGACGTTTGAAGTAGACCTGCAACATCCTTTAGCAATCATATTCTGTAGGTGCATTCTCTCATAGATTCTCCCGTACCTCGACTTGACCAACTAGCTTGACGATTTCGCTTTCGTCTTCGTTATATTCCCTTGCGTTGTTCCATATGTAATTGAGCTCGTTCTCAAATGCGTGCCAGCTTTTGAAGAAAGATACGCCGGTCGGTTTATCTCTTCCCTTGATTCCACGCACTGCCTTCTGTACACTTTTTAGACAGACTGGATGCTTGATGATTCGATAGTAGTCTTGCAGCTGACGAGGTGGAAGATTCAGAAAATCTATTGAGATCAATTGGCCGCTGCGGGATTACATTAGCGGTGGGACCGACATTGCGAACACTGCGACGTACTCGTCGTTCTCGAGTTTTATCAATTCGGTCATGATCTTTTCCTGCGCCTGTTGGAATGTGTTTCCATCGAAGCTCTGCCCCGCATCCTCTGCATCCTGCACTGCTGGTGTGGAGCTTGCCCTACGACCGTTCAGTGCACCAGCGGATGATGTTCCAATGATTGTAATGGGCCGTTTAGGCTTCTCATTGACTTCTGGATCCGTCTCCCCTTCAGCGTCGACGTCCTGAATCTCATCCTGCTTCTTTACTTCGTCGAGGTTAACTTCAGGAATAGGTGTTGCAAAAGGAGTGTAGGATTTGTCTGCATATGCTGGGTTGATCTTTTGCATGGTACTGGAGACCATCTTGCGTATCTTTTCAGCATCCGAGAAGATATCGGAGCTCTTTTCGTTGAACGATTTCGCATTGCTGACCATGCGCCTGAGGTCGCTTTCCACAGGTGTCATTGAAGGATACTCATGGCGAGTGAGTTTTCCCTAACAATCAGATACACTGGTCAGTAATTACAAGCGGATTTGCAAAAAGTCGGATACGTCGCTCGTGTTTTAGCCACCGAACAGGTTCTAGTCTATCGGACCACGTATATCCTATGATTCGTCGACACCTATACATGAAGGGTTTCTCACCTCGATTATGTCCAGGGCTATTGGTAGTTTGACCTCTTCATAGTATAGGGGATTGTCCCTCTGTAGTGCGACAAGTCTTAGTATGAGCCCGTGGTGCACCTTAGGATATCGGGATATACCTTGGAAGGTAAGGTCAAGAAGTTTTCGGATATCAGGTGGTTACTAGTAAGAAAGGAAGGTATCAGCACAGTCCATTATCTCAGAGTGCAAAAGGCTCTTCTGTTGTAAACTTACCGCTTGTCGCGAGCTTGCTTGATCTGAGTAATGAATGCAAGGCCCACCTCCGTCGTACTCTCTGGGGTTTCCTCCGCTATCTTTATGCAGCACCATGTCAGTCGAATCTTCACCCGTGGTTCTAAGGGTGGGGGTGAAATATGAGGTTGGAGGTGTCATTGCGGTGAGATGCTGGGGTGTGTTCGAGGATGCAGGATGGAGTTCAGAGGTCCAAGAGGTCCTGGGCTGTTTGACCTAGCGAAAGTGTAGTCGCGGACTGAACTTCACCAACCCTTCGACACCGCATCCCTGCGCAAACCCGCACGACAACAGCAGACTTCTTGCAACGATCGTTGGTACTTACCGGGAGCTTTCTTCTCTTCGCATCTGGGCTCTCCGCCTCCGCTAATGCCGCAGCAGGTGCTTTGCGCTTCGAGCTCATCGTTGCGGTTTTGGCGTCATACAACGGCCTAGAGTATCAGGAAGAAGGCTAGAGAAGCTCTACTGCGAGCGACGTGTAGTTCGTCTGTGGCAATGATGCCAGTGCTTTGCGCCCTCTATTCGTCGACGCGCCCGATTTTGCGAACGAGGGTAGGGATAATCGCCGAGCCTTGAGCGTGGGTGGACGAACCAAGACTGGCGTTAGTACGCGGCCCCTCCAATTCAACGTTGCTATTGTCCAGAAGCTCAATAGCCACATTCAAAGGGAAGATGATCGTAGTTTTGTTCGTCAATGCATTTATTGCCCATCAAAGCAGGATTGGTAGTATGGACGACAACTTGTCACTCTTGTCACTCTCGGCCCTACCAGCTGGCCTCGGCGGCCTCAGCAGAGACTTCCCTGACTTCCGCATCCCGTTAAGCTGCTGGTCCAAGCTCTCGCTCCTTCGGCCCTGCCTTCCGTACGGCGGCCGACAAAGCGCCCCGGGAGAAATATCGTGTTTACCTTGGAACTTTCAACGTCCGCCAAGCGCTTTCCTCAAACGTCCTCAATCACTCAAGACATACGCCATACAGCTGCTTCCTCCGACGTCACGCCTTGGTATAGCTGACCTTCTGGACTGCAGTTTTCGCCAAGTTACAACACGCTTGGACACTGCTCTTAGCATCTCAACACCCTGCAAGGCATTCAATACTGAACACCTTCTTCAGCTTGAAACATAGGCTTTGACAAAAATCGTCGCTCACTGCCTTCTCTCAGTCAACTGCCTGTGCGAACGACTGCTTCTCTCGAGGTCTGCACAACGAGACACAAAGGCGACCTGCGTACCAAATCCAACGAGCTCGCGTGCCCTACTGTTAAGAGAAGGCGACCTGCGGAAGAGGCGACATGGCCATGTCCGCACTTGACAACGACCGAAGGAATAAGAGGCCGAGGATGCTTACTGAGACTGAGAGGGAGCGGTTGGACGAGTTCATAGATTCTATCCACTACTCCGCAAGGTAAGCTTCACTGATTAGCCTATTGAGGCAAGCCTATAGCTTGATGTCTCAAGTACTAATCCTCCAATCGCAGATACTCTGACAACGAATACGAGTACCGACACGTTCAACTACCCAAGACGATGCTCAAAGCCATACCCAAAGAATACTTTGACCCCTCAAAAGGCACGCTGAAACTGCTGTGGGAAGAAGAGTGGAGAGGCCTTGGGATTACACAGGTAGGCGTCGTGGTTCGATGAAGTCCGATCAAGGGGCTGACTCTATTGTGCTCAGAGCTTGGGGTGGGAACACTACGAAGTGCATGAACCAGAACCGCATATTCTCCTATTCAAGTATGCTCTATTAATTGTACAGCCAAGATCTGTGTTCCAAGGATGCTAATCTCCAGCTCAGGCGACCCATCAATTACCAACCACCGATGGCACAATGAGGCGAAAGTTCATACCAAAACCATATCCTCTATTTTTCATGTCTATTACTTTCAGATCCGGCCCACAACGGCATACATCCACGAGTTTACGGACCATGTTGCACTCAGGAGTCTTCATATCTGGTGCAGCATAGACAGCATCCTCGACTTTGTGTTTATCATTTTCCATGGGCCATAGTTAGAAAGACGGATATTCTTCGGTCTTGAGCGATGCCGCAATCACGGAAACTTGGAGTTAGATCGTGAAGGAACAGCGATAGTGTAGTCAAGGGATGTTCGAGGGAGTTAGAGAGAATCTTGTTGCAAAGGCGATCAGAATAGCTAGACAATATCCTTCTCTAGCCATTCTTCCCACTGTTGAGCGGTGAAGCTATTTGGAATGCTGTTCTCGACTACGCTCTACTAAAGCGAGTCAGCTTCGGTGCTTGCTATCTGGTACAGGAGCTACTTACATTGAACAGAACAGTTGGAGTGACATGGACACAGTCAGTCGGTTGGCCTGCACAACACAGCAACGTCAGCCCCAGCCAAGCCTTCCTCGTGTGGTTGATAATGTGTATTGTGTGTGCTACGAAGCGAAAAATCTAACTAAGTGCTCATAGGAGCGTAATCAGAGTGAGTTTGTAAGTGAGCTCTTATTCTCAGAGCGGCTTTCATTCCTCTGAGACGCTAGTACACATTCATAAAGCAATAGAAATCACATCCTCCTCTACTAAGACTCTTCAAGCCCTCTTGATATGTCATTTTGCTACGCACGTGCTTCAATTCTGAGGATGAGCCTTTCAAATCTACTGACTCATGATGTCATAAGGCTGATCCTGTGATGCATATGCAGTGAGGTCTTGTGAAGACCTGTCATATAAGCAGAGCAGAATTAACGTAACCCACGGGGCAACGCCGCACTATAGGCAACGCCGCACCCCCCCCCCCCCCCCCCCAATTGCGTGCATTCAATGAAGAAAGAAGAGCGTATTCTTAAGGCCATTGAGGCCTATAATGACGCCCTTAAAGATCCAGAAAATCCACCTTCTTACCGTCGAATTGCCACTCGATATGACATTTCAGACCGTACATTACGAGGGAGAATTCAGGGCACTCGACAGCCTAAACACATATCCAGCAGTAACATGCAGAGATTATCAGTTGTAGAAGAGAGTTCTATAGAAAGATGAATTGTTGTAGCAGCAGGATGAGGGTGATCATTGTGAATTAAAGATTTGCAATCTCTAGCTAAGAATCTTCTTGTAGTAAAAGAGGATATGACTGACTTGAGTCTTAATTGGCATTTAGAATTCCTACAGCATTACCCTGACCTGAAAAGCACCTTCTCTCATAAGTTAGATCAGGCATGATATCTAGCAAGCTCTCAAGAAGTCATTGAGTGTTGATTTCAATTATACAACATGACAATTGAGAAGTATGACATTACTATAAGGGACATCTACAATATGGATGAAAAGAGCATACTGCATGAGGTTATAGCATCCTTTAAGATTATTATACCATGTATAATAAAGACTGAGAATGTTCAACAGTCAGGGAATAAAGAATGAACAACTTTAATGAAATGCATATTCACATAAGGTCAGCATCTTCCGTCTATGATGATTTTCAAGGGGAAAAGACTTCTAAAAGAAGGATTTCAAGAGGAGGTTGTTAAAAGCACTGTTATTGCTGTTTCTGAGAAGAGTTGAACTGACAATGAGCTTGAATTGAGGTGATTAATCAAGGTATTTGAGCTTTATACTGCTCAACAAGCAGCTTGTGAGCATCTAATGTATAAAACTCATCAGGTGCTAGTTCAGAATAGGAAAGATTATGCTTAACAACAGTGCAGCCTTGTAAAAGTAACTTTCACTAATGAATCAACCTCATGAGGAAGTTCAGTCAATAAACATTACTCTTGACACTTCATGAAAGTGGTTAAAAGAGTTAACATCATTGGTGACACCTCATGAAGGTGTGATTCAGCAATGAACATCTTGCAAAGACAGCTTCACTGAGGTGACTGCTTTGTGAGATCTTCCTCAGGCAGGCTAACTTCAGAAGGGATATATTATGAGGTTAAAGTATGTCTCACTTTCTTTTTTAACAATAATTCTCTACCTACTAGCAATATTATACTATTGTGAACCATCAACTATAAGCTTAAGTCATTATTGTCACATAGCTTCATAATTCCTTAGTTAAGATATTACCTCATGATAGTACATTTACACAGCTGAAAAGCAGCTTCTTATCTTGAATGATCATAACTCTCATTGCATCAGTCAATTCATTAATTTTTGTCATGAGAAAGACATTATTTCATTATGTTTACTTCCTCATTTTATGCACTTGCTACAACCTCTTGATATTGACATCTTTGAGCTGTTGACAAAGGCTTATAAGAAGTCAATTGAGAATAATAATCATTCTGAAGGCTGTTATTCTATTAACAAATAAGATTTCTTGAAGCACTACTTACAAGTCAGTTCAGAGGTTATTATATAAAATAATATTATCTCTTCTTAAGCTGCTGCAGAGTTATATTCCTTCAATTCTGCATGTAAGGGGATGAGTGTATGACGGTCATCATATAGGTGTTGAACGGGGTGTCATAGGCAATATAATCATGATAGGTCAATGCAATGATTATATGTCTTCTATTCAGTGACAAAACTGATCACTGAGGAAGCAGGTTTCTGAACCTCCTTGTGAAGAGTTTTACTTGATGTCAAGGTGCTAGGCGCTGAGTCATCATATTTATATAATGTCATATTATAGTGTTGTATTATAGTGTTGTACTAATGTTGTATTAGTGTTGTACTGTCATACTATTATATGATGACCCTGACACAGCATTTCCTTTCTCATGACGCTGTCCCTGAAGCCAACTGACCGCTTGTAAACTTCATTATGACGTCATAACAGTTGAGGTTGTAGGGTGATCATGCAGAACTGTGTAACAGGTGATGTCATAATGACAGAGATAATACAATCATTCAATGAACTATATCAACATTCATCTAACCACGGCGCTTGATTCAATGAACTACTGATCACATGTAGACTTGAATAAGCTAGAAGGCTGTAGACTTATGAGATTACATTTGATACATGAGTTGAGCATGAGTTTCTAACTATGAATCTACCTGTGATTATATAATACTTTAGAAGACTCATGTGTGACTGTACTGCTCTATGTGTGTAACTTCTCTGCTCATGATGCTCAGGGTGCTCATGTTTTAATCATCATGAGTGATTAAGTGCTCAGGGTGCTCATGTTCTGAGCATCATGAGCAGTATCACATGTACACCTGCTACATGTATCAATCAGGTATCATCTAGTGAGAGGTGTAACATTAACTCTTCTCTCAACATTTTCATTCTTGAAAACTCAGCCTCCCTCATGCCTTCATCTGATATCAGAAAAAAGAAGTCATCTACTTCTTGTTATTCTCATTTGACTGATTTAATCACTGAAAATGAAAGGATTGTCATGTGAATGTGTAGTTGCTGCCTGACTGATGGCAAGGAGTGCAAGATGTTGAATGATTATGATAAGTGTGACATCTGCATTCAGCTGAGCATCTCTTGTGACTTGTTCATATCTCTGAAGGAGATCAACAAGGTGAGTGTGAAGATTTATCACCTGAAAAAGGAAAAGGATGCCGTCATGACACAAAAGTGAAAGATAAGAGTGAAGAAAGAGAGACTTTGCAAACAAATCACTTTTCTGAGGAAGAAGCAGTTGAACTTGATTCATACTGAACTTCAAAACATTGAAGAGTTGAAGATGAATGAGTGCACAGCTGTCATAACTGTTGATTTTTTTAACAGGCCTTTCTTCAACTTTCTTGCACTTGAGGTTTTTAACTTCAACAGCATGAACTGACTTCCTGCAGATTTCTTTGCTGAAACTGATGCAGTTTCATCACACAATGAGTAAGATTTTCTTCTGATTTTCATGTGTTTCCTTCATTATCATATCCTTTTCATTTGATCAGATAATGTGACTCATCATTTATATCTTGCTGATTTAGAATTTCCTCTACCTTGAATTCAGTGTCTTAACTTTTCAGATTAATCTCTGATGAACTTTCTTATATTGATGTTTTCAGGTCTGCTGATTTGAGTAGTGATACATGAAATACTGAATGTATTCACATAGTGAGTGAAAGCTCAAGCTCATAGTTGATGCTTCTCTTAGTTTTAGCAATTTGAAAAGGTTTCAACTTCATGTGATTCAATTTGTTGCTAAGTTGCTTTGTCTTGATATTGTGACACAGGAGGTATACTTTATTCCTTTTTTTAAAAGTAAATTCTTTATCTCTCTTTTTATTATGATATACTGCTGATTTTTTTAAAGTGAACTTGATGTTCCTCTGCAACATTTCATGCAGATTCTTGAGGTGATTCACTTGTATTCTTGCTCATTATGTTATCATTATTAGTCCCCTGGCCTCATTCATAGCTGAGTTGAAACTGTAATTGATGTAGAATGATGATACTTCAGTTGTCTCTGTTGCTGCTGAATTGTATGTTAGCTGAGCTATCAGTAAGAGTTCTACTCAATTAATTTGCTGATAATTAACATAACACTGTAGGTACTGTTTCATAATCTGATTGAGTCATTCAGTCTGTTTATTCATCTGAGGATGATATGATGTTGATAACTTGTGATGAATCCTCAACTGGTTCATTAACAACTTTCAGAACTTGAAGGTGAAGAGTTTATCTTTATCAGAGATTATCTCTTTCAGCAGTTCATGATTGACTGTTATAATTTTTAAGAACATATATGTGAGTTCTTCTGCTGATGATGCTTCATTATAAGGTATGAAGTATCTGTACTTCATGAGTCTGTCAGTGATAATTAATATTGAATCATAAACTGCTTTCATCAGAGGTTCTTTCAACTTTGATAACTTAATCACAAAGTTTAATGTGATGCTTGCTCATGATCATGATGATGTTCTTGATGACTTAAATAAACTGTATGATTTATGTTGATCTGCTTTACTTCTTCAGCAGATGTCACACTTCTGAATGATCTCTTCAACTTTTTTTTTCATGTGTGAAAAGTAATAAGTTCTTGTGAGTCATTTCACTGTTTTGTTAATTTCCTGATGATCATGTGTTTTGTTGAAATGACTTTCCTCTGTTAGTTTCTGTTGAAGACTAACAGGAACATAAATTAAGTCTTAAAAAAATAATAAGTCTTTCTCCTTTTTGAAGCTTTCATGATTTTTAATATTCTGAAGAACTTGCTGTGCTAACTTATCATTCTTCAATGTTTTTTAAATTTCATTTTCAAAAACATTGTTCTTTACTCATATGATGAGGTTAAACTGTTTATTAAAAAACATGTTCTCTTGCTCATCCTCCTGAAGAATAGCATGACTGATGACTGACTTATCTTGTAAGTAATCAGCTCATTGACTGAGAATGTTTACTTTGATGTTCTCTGATCCTTTTCAATAATGAATTCTGAAATTATACTGTGACAATTCTTCTGATCAACACACTTGTCTTCAATTTAAGACTTTTGTTGTCATGAAATACAACAGATTCTTATGATCTGAGTATACCTGAACCTCATGTTTAGATTCTTTCAGATACACATGTCATTGCTTGAATGTGTTAACAATAATTAATAGCTTCTTGTCATGTATCTCATAACTCATTTCAGCGCTTGCAAACTTTCTTGAATAAAAAGTTACTGAGTGCAGACATCTCTTGTCATCTGATTAATTAATGCATGCTTTTATAACTTCATCTGACGTGTTCATCTTGAGTGTAATAAGTTTCTCAGGATTGAAACTCATGAGAATCAGTTGAGAAGTGAACCTCTTCTTCAACTCATTGAAGGCTTTTTGTGCTTCAAGTGATCATTTGAACTTCTGATCTTTCCTGATCAACTCTGTTAAAGGTGATGCAATTTTTAAATACTTTTCAATAAACTTTTTATAGAAGTTTGTGAACTCAAGGAAGAACTGTACTTCCTTAATATTTCTTAATACTGATCATTCAATCACAGATCATATCTTCTCAAGGTTCATTTATAACTCTTCTGATGTTACAATGAAACTCAGGAAGTGTACTTCCTTGAAATGAAAAAAACTCTTCTCAAGCTTTACCTGCAATCCTGCATTCTGAAGTGCTTGTAAAATTTTGCAGACATGCTGAACATGCTGCTTCTTTGTTTTGAAGTAAATCAGTATATCATTGAGGTACACAATCATGAACTGATTCAAATATTCTCACAGTATGTTATTAATGAAAGCCTGAAATGTTGCTGGCATGTTTGTCAATCTGAAAGGCATTACTAAATACTCATAGAGTCTGAACCTTGTTTGAAACACAGTTTTTCATTCATCTCCTTCTTTAATATGAATCTGGTTGAAGGCTCTTAAAATATTAAACTTAATGAATCATTACACTTCCTGAAACTGATCCTGCAGTTTTGAAATAAGTGACAAGGGGTAACTGTTCTTGATGATAATGTTGTTTAATGCTCAATAGTCAATGCATAACCTGAGTGAACTGTCTGATTTTGACATGAACAGTATTAAATATTCAGCTGAAGATTGTGATTCTCATATGAATCCTTTTCATAAGTTCTTCTCTAAGTATTCTTATAAAGTGTTTAACTTCTGAGGTGACAATGAGTAGATAAGTTGCTTCATTAATGTGCAATCTTTCATGATTTTGATTTCATGATCTCATTTTTAATGTTTCAGCAAGACGTCCTGATTCTTTACAGCTGTAAACAATTCCTTGAAGTCTTTATATTCTTTAGGGATAGATAATTTGATAATGAGGTCTCAGTCATCTTTGACTCATCTGCTTCACAGTATCTTTGCATCAGAATTCTTCAGTTCCTCATGCATCTCTTCTGTTGACATAGCAAAGATCTTCACACCTTCAGGTGAGTTCAGGACTGAATATAACTTGTTAAAATTATCACTCTTAACAAAGTATATCTCATTTTTAGCTCAATCAATCATTGAATTGACTGCTCAGAGTCATGATATTCCTAGGACTATATCACTTCCTGATTGCTTCATTATGTTGAATTGAATCTTTTCTCAATGTTGACTTAAATGCATAAGCGTGGGAATCATCTCTCAGTTTACTCATTCATCATTATGTTTCATAAAGGTCTCATTAAACTCTTGAAGTTTAAAGGGATTCTGCTTTACCTGTGTTTAAATTACATGTTTCACAGTAAATCCTGAGTTCATGAAGTTCTTTATGCAGTCACTGTCTATTAGCAGTCAGGCTGACTGATCATTAACTTTGATTTAAACATGAAAGTTGCTCATGTCTTCTTGTGCTGCAGCAGTGAACTCTCATTGTCATTCACTGCTTGAAGGCTTTAAATCAAGTGTTTTCAGAGACCTCTGACCTGAAGAGCCTTCTAGTTTTTTGAATTAAAAGGAGAGAAACTTAAATTCTTCTTTACATACTTAAAGTCTTCTGAATTCACCTTCTGAGCTGAATGTTTGTTCAGATCTCTTTTGAAGTATTCATTTCAGAGTTCTCATACTTTCATATGAAGTTCTCATGAGATGTGTGCTTCATCAGAGGTAATGTATCCTCCTCTGATGATGAACTGAGAACCTTTCAGCAGTGTCTCTCTGATTATATCTTGATAATTGACTTCTTCATGATCTTGTCTTTGTGTAAATGCATCTTGAATAATGTAAAAAATTTAATTCTTTATCTCTTCTACCTGCTTCACGTACTCTTCTTTCTTGCTGAGGGTGTTGAGTATTTCAGTATATGTTCAAATTCACCTTTCTTCATGAGCAGATAATCATTTGTTGTCATTTTCTTTCATGAGCTCTCCTGAGCCTTCAAAATTCATTACTTTCATGAAGTCTTCCTCTTCACTAAATGAGAGTATTGTGTCATCACTGTCAACATAATTATCTTCTTAGTTGAACTGCTTCCTCCTCACTTAATGTTTCTCTGCATTCATGACAGGATCTTGATGAGAGGTTACAGCATACTCTCTTGCCTTCTTTGATTAACATAAAAATCATTCAGAGCTATTTTTATCACTTTAATAAATTATACAGCTGTCATCATAGCAAGCTGTTCAAGACATAATGTTGTGCTGAACTGATTGCTTCAGTGCTGACTTTTTTAATGCAGCAGCATATGTCTTCTTCTTCAGTGAAAAGACTTTCATTGAGACTCAACAATTGCATGTGAAATGTCTTGACTTCCTGCAGCTATAACAGTTTCCTTTGACTTTAGTATCTTTTGATAACTGCTTGATTCCTCTCTGAAATTAATTCCTTCAGAAGGTTGCATCAATTTTCATCAGCTGAGAGCTGTAATAGAGTTGATTATTATACTGAGTGCTTTCATGAGGCTTATTTATCTTTGATGATACATAACTCTTCTGACTCTTTTTCATGAATCTTTCATACATGTGATTGTTGATGATGACTGACTTTTCAATCATTTTAACTAAAGTACTTGATCACTCTGATCAAGAGATTTCATCTTTAATAAAGTCCTTCAAGCCCTTGTAGTACTGCGCAGTCAAGACAGTGTCATCTCAATTTGTATACATGACATGTCTCTGAAAGTTGACTGCATACATCACAGTGACTTCTTTTTACATAATGTTGTAAATTTCTCACTTCATGATTCTTTCTTGATTAATGATCTCAAACATGATTCTTATCTGCTTCTTGAACTCCTCTAGATTGATAAAGATTTCATTTATCTCATCATCATGATCCTTTTTCTCATTTTTCATATAATCTTGAAGGGTCAGCTCAAATCAATTAAAAATGTTAAACCTCAAATAAAAAGATGCATACAATACTTTGTTGACTTCCTTCTTGAACATGATGTGATTGAGGTGAATGTAAGTATTAAGCTGAGTGAAGAATGAACTCAACATCCTTCATTCCTTTAAGAACTTGTCTGATGATGAGATCTTGATCTTCATCCCTGATGATGTCAGACTTTTTATGACTGATGAGTCATAACTGAAGGTTGTCATCCTTTCAAGAGACTCATGAGTCACAGTTCATTTCACAACTGATATTCTGAGGATGATGCTCAAAATGTAACAGGTGATGTCATAATGACAGAGATAATATAATCATTCAATGAACTATATCAATGTTCATCTAATCACAGCGCTTGGTTCAATGAACTACTGATCACATGTAGACTTGAATAGGCTAAAAGGCTGTAAACTTATGAGATTGCATTTAATACATGAGTTGAGCATGAGCTCCTAATTATGAATCTACCTGTGATTATATAATATTTTAAAAGACTCATGTGTGACTGTACTGCTTTATGTGTGTAATCTCTCTGCTCAGGGTGCTCATGCTCTGAGCATCATGAGTGATCAAGTGCTCAGGGTGCTCATGCTCTGATTATCATAAGTGATCAGATGCTCAGGGTGCTCATGCTTTAAACATCATGAGCAGTATCACATGTACACCTGTTATGCATATCAACCAGGTATCATCTAGTGAGAGGTGTAACAAACTGCATTAAAGTAAGACTGATCACATGCTCTCACTTAATTGTGATGATATCACACTGGCAGTAAGCTTTCTTCATAACATAAACATTGAAAATCATAATATTTATCATAAATTTAAAATGCTCCTTCTCTTGTGTTTCTTCTTCATTATTTTTATTATGACATGTTGTTGTACTTCTCATGACTTTTTCACAACTCATTGAGTGACCTGATGACTTCATGACATCATCTCTCATTGCAGAGGTGTTCACCTCATGAAGAGAACATCATGAAGCTTGCAGCTTATGCTTCATTTGCAGTGTTATACTTCCTGTCATACTTTGTATGAATGTTAACATGATATATAAGCAATCAATACTTGAACTCTTGAACTCATGATTGTGAACAACAGTGAAGACTCATCTTCATCAGGGAAGCCTGTTGAGCTTCAGGCTCAGTGTGATGAGAAGGGCTCTGAGTCAGAGTCAGTAAGTGAAATTGTGATGATTGACACCTTCAGAAAGAGATGAGGAAACAGAGTGATAAAACTGATTATTCAACATCTGAAGAGGGTCAGGTGTTTATCTTTGAATGATGTCTTTAACAGCAGTTCCTGCTCTGTGTGATGTCATGATGATACCTCACTGCCAGCTCATGTGCAGCAGGCTCATCATCATGAGCGTGTGATTTAAGAGAATCTCAGTCACATGTTGTCAAGTACTGCTCACTGTGGCTCTTGTATAAGAGCTGAAGTTGATCACTGTTTTGTGTTGAACAGAGGAGCCTGCACATGTTGCATATCTTTTCACAATCCTCATGAGTAATGCACAGCAGAGCCTCTGATCATCATTATTCTTAACTTTGAAAGCTCTGATGTTGTTGTCCTGACGTGTGTTTATGATGATCAGAGAAGTGACAGCACATCATAAGTCTGTCTTTTTTAATCCTCTTTTGTTTTGTTTAATATGACAAAGTGTCATACTTTATGTCATACTTTTGTTGTACTTTATGTCATACTTTTGCATTGTTAACTAGTCATAATGTTTAATGACTGATCATCAGATTCTCATGCTGTCACTTCTTATCAATTATTATCAGCATTCTTCACGTCCTCTGCAGCTGCTCCTCAACATGAGTCTCATGACATTCATAATGAGGTAATTAATGTTAATTCAGTAATCTTAAGAAGCTTATTCAGGCTCTTGCTGTCTTGCTGAAAAGCACTGCTCATGCTCTCTGTGTTCTCAACACTCATCAATCTCATCATCATCAAAAGTATATTGAACTCTGTGAGCAGCATCATGTTGAGGAGATGAGGTTAAAGGCTTCATCAGACAATGAAGAAGAATTTAAGATGATGAAAGACAAGTAGATAAATGAGGATGACTTGACACAGCACTGATGAGGAATTGAGTGCAAGATGTTGATCTCAGGTTTATTTTAATCTTTAAACTTGAAATGAAATGCTTCTGCACTTAAGTGTTCTCTGATTCTCTGCAATGTGACATGTCTGTTATAATGTAGTTCATGCAGTAATCTTATTACAGATTCTGTTGTAGCATCATAACCTCTGTCATATTCTTGTTGTAGGGCACTGACTTCATCATAGAAGATCAGGTTAACAAAGTTGATAAAGTTTTCAATTCTTAAGACTCATGACTTTTGTGACAGCTTTCTTAAGGCTCATGACTTTTGTGACAGCTTCTCAATTGATTTTAAAGAATCACATCATACAGCTCACCTGAATTTCAGTTTGTCAAGATTGTTAATATGAAATTTCTGCATTTTTGCCTTTACATTGCAGATGAAGTGTGTTGACTCTCATGTGTCATCTTACACCTGATTCATCAGCTTTCATTTAATGAAGTATTGAAGCCTGCTGTCATGAACACAGTTATTCACAATTGCCTCAACTTCTCACTCATTATCTTAATTGAGTAGTAGGTCTTTTCCTGCTAATGCAGAGAACACATGACATGTGCCTTGAAATGACTTCAATAAAGTGATGTTGAATACATTATAGATGTTTTGATCCTCTGAGAGGTCAAGTTAATATGATGACTGACTTATCACATATCATATCATGAATGAGCTGAGCTTTTTTCAATGCAGTTTCTTCATCTGCTTGTTCATTAACATATTTTTTTCATTGATCAGTATTAAATCACCTTCTTTGAATGTTATCTCTGTTCAGCGCTGATTATAATAATTTACATACATCTCATTAACTTGTTGTAGCTGCTTTTGAGCTGTTGCAATTTAATCTTGAAGTCACTGTGCATCTGCATAAAGTTTTATTTGTTCATGTGAGTGCTGTATAAGTGATCTACTTAAGCTCATCTGAGGGTTTCACTTTAAATTAAGCTGAAAGGAGCTCTTTCTCATAGCAGCATGTATGAAGTTGTTGTATGAGAACTTCATGCAGGGTAAGAGCTTGACTCAGTCCTCTTGCTGCTCATTAATGAATATGTATAAATACACCTTCAGGGACTGATTCTGCCTCTTCATTTGACTGTCAGTTTGCAGGTGAAAAGTTGTTGACATGTTATGACAACACTGCATGTGAAAGCAGAAGCTGATTCATTACTCTGATGTAAAAAGCTTGTCTCTGTCTGTGATTAAAACTTTTGACATGTCATGATGCTTAACAATGTTCTGAATAAACACTTCAATGAAGTCAGCAACTGACATTGTCTTCTGTATAAAAATATAATGAGCCATTTTAATCAACTTATTAATTATGATAAGGATTGAATCTCATGTCATACTTTCATATATGCTGCTCAGTGGCAGGTCTGTAATGAAGTTCATTGTCATCATATGTCATGACACTTTCAGGACTGATAATGAGTTTAATAATTCATATGATTTGTGATGAGCTGACTTCACCTTTTGGCATTCAACACAGTCATGACAGTAACATCATACATCTTTGACAGTGTCAAATCAGTCATAAGATCACTGCATTAATTTTGCAGTTCTTGACTTCCTGAAATAACCTGCAAAAACATCATCATGAAATCAACTGATCATCACATTACAGAGGACAGAGTTCTGTGAAATGTAAATCTTATCATCATAATGTATGACATCATTTATTTCTTGCCAACATTTTTGTATATTTGACAGTATAAATGTCATATTTGGCTGCATCTCTGATGTCATGATCATCTCAGGGTTCATGTCTATATTTATATTTATCATCTCAAACTCAGTCAAGTTGTTTTTATCCTTGAGAGGGGTAGTTAATTCTTGTTGTACTCATCATATCAAACTGTCTTTCAACTGCTCAGTATGAATTGCATGTTCAAGTTGTTTGATAAACATTCTTATATAAGCTGTTATCTCCTCACCTATTGATGAGTGAGTAGACATGAGTTGAAGCACTTCAATAATGTCAGCAGAAGCATTATCCTCAATTTAAAGGTTAATAAAAATGTGACTTGCATCATCATTCATAACTGCAGTGTTTGTTGAGTTATCCTTGATTGAGTGCTGCTGAGGCTCTGCATATTTAAGCTCTCTTATTCAGTCATGGCTTGCTTCTCAAGCATGTAGGTCATGAACTGCTGATGTTTCAGTTGTATCATCAGCTTCAATATTCATCATATTAATATATTCATCACGACTTGCTTCTTGAGCATGTAGGTCATGAACTGCTGATGTTTCAGTCATGCTGTCAGCTTCAGTATTCATCATATTAACATATTCATCATGACTTGCTTCTTCTTGAGCAGATAAATTCTGCATCATTGATGTTTTGATGAGACCGTCATCTTCAGTAATCATCATACTGAGTAGGTGATGCACTGCTGATGTTTCAGTGATATCACTGACTTCATTTGACATGACACTTTCATCATTTTCATTACAGCTTGCTTCTTTTTGCATCAGCAATTTAGCAAGTTAGCTTTAAGTTAGTTTTTAACACTTTGAGCGCTCTGAGCTTCTGATCTCATGTCTCAGCTAACAGCCGCTCTTAGCATACTCTGAGAACTTTGAGCTCAACCTTAAATCTTGAGCAGAACATCAAAATTTTGTGATAAAAAAATAATTATTAAAACAATTGTTTAAACAAGTACACACACAGTGTTATAATAACAGTAAAACTTATAATAAGTA